>CM054155.1:1530805-1540805 GCA_028751875.1 Rapana venosa | reverse complement strand
CACAGCGCAGTGCAGAGATAATCATGCAGTATCACAGCACAGTGCAGAGATAACCATGCAGTATCACAGCGCAGTGCAGAGATAATCATGCAGTATCACGGCGCAGTGCAGAGATAATCATGCAGTATCACAGCGCAGTGCAGAGATAATCATGCAGTATCACAGCGCAGTGCAGCGATAACCATGCAGTATCACAGCACAGTGCAGAGATAATCATGCAGTATCACAGCACAGTGCAGAGATAATCATGCAGTATCACAGCACAGTGCAGTGCAGAGAAGGGAAGTTCTGACACCGCAGTGTGTCACGGCTGTTGTGCAAACCCTGTGAAGTATGGCAGACCCAGCCTGCTCCAAGGTGGCGTTGTGTCGTGTTGTGTCGTGTTGTGCTGTGTTTTGTTTCGTTGTGCTGAGTTTTGTTTCGTTGTGCTGAGTTTTGCTGGGTTGTGTTGTTTTGTGTTATGTTGCGTTGTGTTATGATGTGTTGCGTTGTGTTGCATTGTGTTGCCTTGTGTTGTGTTGTGTTGTGTTGTGTTGTGTTGCGTTGTGTTGCATTGTGTTGCCTTGTGTTGTGTTGTGTTGCATTGTGTTACGTTGTGTTGCGTTGCGATGTGTTGCGATGTGTTATGTTGTGTTGCGTTGCGATGTGTTGTGATGTGTTATGTTATGCTGCGATTTGTTATGTTATGCTGTGTTGCGTTGTGTTGTGACAGACAGACAGACAGACAGACAGACAGAGGAAGGTGTTCAGTTCGCCTCTACAGAGAGGCTTCTTTCCATTCCTGAATGAATCAGTCAGCCTGTGGTCTGCCAGGTTGTTGCTACTATGTGCGTGTGTGTGTGCGTATAATTGTGCGTGCGCTCATGCACTTACACAAACACACACACACATTCACTTATTCTCTCTCTCTCACTCACTCACGCCTGCATGTCTGTATTCGTCTTTATTATTCTGCATTTTTTTCTGTCGCTCTCCCCGTTCGTGCCTCCAGCAACACCTCCTAACCAACCAGCCATCATTTTATTTTCTGGCTGCCGTTCTTTTGTTGCCTTGGGGTCTTTTACGTGTGCTAAATTGAGCATAGATTTGTGTTCTAAAGCCTTCGTTTTAGGACCGTTTCATGCTGTAGTTCGAACTTCACTGCCGTGGCTTTTGAAGTGGCTGTTTTTGCCGATTGCCGTTTGGTAAGGGAGGGTGGGGGGGGGGGGGGGGGGGGGGGGCAGGGGAGAGGGCGATGACTTCAGGGGTAGAGGGCCGACACTGACTTCAGACAAGCTGTCGCTGCTCACGCTTGATTAAACCATAGTACAGACAGACCTCCGGGTTAAGTCAGCTTCACGCTGAAGACTGTGGGCAAGGTGTGTGTGAGTGAGTGCTTTATTTCATTTAATATGATAAACGCATTACCGTTTGTTGTCTGCTTGTCTGTCTGTCTGTCTGTCTGTCTGTCTGTCTTCTCTCCCTCTCAACAGAGCGAGAGCGAGAGAGAGAGAGAGAGAGAGAGAGAGAGAGAGAGAGAGAGAGAGAGAGAGAGAGAGAGAGAGAGAGAGAGAGAGAGATTGCTTGATTGATTGATTGATATCTTTATTCCCTGGGGTTACAGATAAGTATCGACATACTTGTTTTTCATCCGGCCCTTGCCCTGAGAAGGGAGTAAAGTTGATCACCAGAGCGAATAGTGTTGAAAGTAAAGGGCAGCTTGACACTTCAGCCGCTGGCTCCCTTCACTTCATTGAAAGCGGGCCATGTCTCCACTCCAAGCAGGCTGACTAGCTAACTTGTGGGCGGCTTGGCTGTGCTGTGCTGTGTGCAGCAGTTCCCTGTCTGGCCATATTAGAATCCCCTGTCTGGCCATATTAGAATCCCCTGTCTGGCCATATCAGAATCCCCTGTCTGGCCATATCAGAATCCCCTGTCTGGCCATATTAGAATCCCCTGTCTGGCCATATTAGAATCCCCTGTCTGGCCATATCAGAATCCCCTGTCTGGCCATATTAGAATCCCCTGTCTGGCCATATTTATCAGAGAGACCGCGGCATTGAAAGGAAAGAAGTAGCAGCTAACAAAAGCCAGCCAGGAGAGAGAGAGAGGGGTGGGGGGGGGGGGGGCTTATTCCTTTATAGGCCAATACCCCATAATTATAAAAGGGTATGTGAATGTGATACAATAACTAAACAGGAACGCCGTGAACCAAACTAAAAAACAGACTGCACTGAAGGAGAAAAACAACATTCTTACGACATAACTGAATCTTTGAGTGTAAATGCTCTGTAAAAATACCAGGTAAAATGACGAATTGAACTAACTACTTCTGTAGAGTATGATGGCATTAACAAGCTTGATTTAAACACTGGTGGCTGTGTATGGTAATGATCTAGGCTTCATCAACTGTTCTTGAAAAGTTGCTGGAACAGGTCAGCAAAGAACAAAATGAACTTCGTTTTCTTCTGACTCTTTAGACAGAGGACAAAGCAAACCAATCATCAGCATCAGTATTTCTGTATCTGTAATGATGAACAGCTAATCGTGACACACCTAATCTAACTCTTATTTGGTATTTACATTTAATGAGAATTCATTTCCAGCGTTAGACATGGTTTCAGATCAGAGATGCTCCACATAGTATTAAACCTGTCAGCACTCTGCATATGATCAGACCCTTACTTTTCTGCCAGATCAATCGACTGAACGTTGAGGAAAAGCACGGAGAAAACTATCACCATAGCCATCGTCTTGGCTCTGCCAAAACAACGACAGCTAAACCCCAATACCATATTAAAACAAACATACACGCACCCGGGCTACCCACTTTTCCTTGCCTCTAGCATCTAAATCATACAACACATCGTATGCTATACGGAGTGTTCCATCATTAATCGTTGGAGTTTGGTAGCACTGTAAACAAGGTCACTGGGGATTTGCTTTTCCACACTACATGTCTCTGTAAGGCAAAAGTGTGACCGTTTTCAAAATGGACAGTACAGCAGCTTTCTCTAGTCCTCATGATTCTGATCCGTTTTGCAAAATAATGGTTTGATTGTGGTTATCAACTAACCTGATCAACACCTTAAACGTTATTTTTTTTAAGCGTTTGTAGCTTTTTCCATGGTAAATAACAACACAGTTTGCCCTTCTTGACAGATCTGTGCACGCTCCACGCAAACTCCAACCAGCAGAGACAAACTATTCCTAGGCAGGAATAAACATCGTGTGCTGGCATTGATATTCATCGATACCCATCTTTCTGTTCCATTAAGATAGTGTGATGCTGCTTTCATTCATGTTTCCTTCAACAAGAGTGGTGCAGCTGAGCGGTGCACGTTGCTGAGTTGTGTCTGCAATGCTGTCACACCTCTGGCTGCCCTCAGAATAACTCGGCACTAGCAGCACAGGAGACAACTCATAGCAAACTCATCCCTAGAGGGCAGTGCTGCTCTGCCTTCTCCAGCAGGGTCACTTCCCTTGCTGACTCTCCATCAGCAGAGAAAAGAAAGCAGAGCGGCCAGCACTCTGCAATGCTTCACACGCCAGGGGTAGTTGTGTTCATGAAGGTGACAGGTCATGTCAGGTCATCACATCACACGCCAGGGGTAGTTGTGTTCATGAAGGTGACAGGTCATGTCAGGTCATCACATCACACACCAGGGGTAGTTGTGTTCATAAAGGTGACAGGTCAGGTCAGGTCATCACACACCAGGGGTAGTTGTGTTCATAAAGGTGACAGGTCAGGTCATGTCATCACACACCAGGGGTAGTTGTGTTCATGAAGGTGACAGGTCATGTCATCACATCACACACCAGGGGTACTTATGTTCATGAAGGTGCAGGTCAGGTCATCACACACCAGGGGTAGTTGTGTTCATGAAGGTGACAGGTCAGGTCAGGTCATCACATCACACGCCAGGGGTAGTTATGTTCATAAAGGTGATAGGTCATGTCATCACACACCAGGGGTAGTTGTGTTCATGAAGGTGACAGGTCATGTCATCACATCACACACCAGGGGTACTTATGTTCATGAAGGTGCAGGTCAGGTCATGTCATCACATCACACACCAGGGGTAGTTGTGTTCATGAAGGTGACAGGTCAGGTCAGGTCATCACATCACACGCCAGGGGTAGTTATGTTCATAAAGGTGATAGGTCAGGTCATCACACACCAGGGGTAGTTGTGTTCATGAAGGTGACAGGTCAGGTCAGGTCATCACACACCAGGGGTAGTTGTATTCATGAAGGTGACAGGTCAGGTCATCACACGCCAGGGGTAGTTGTGTTCATGAAGGTGACAGGTCAGGTCAGGTCATCACACACCAGGGGTAGTTGTGTTCATGAAGGTGACAGGTCAGGTCATCACACGCCAGGGGTAGTTGTGTTCATGAAGGTGACAGGTCAGGTCATCACATCACACACCAGGGGTAGTTGTGTTCATGAAGGTGACAGGTCAGGTCAGGTCATGAAACGCCAGGGGTAGTTGTGTTCATAAAGGTGACAGGTCAGGTCAGGTCATCACACACCAGGGGTAGTTGTGTTCATGAAGGTGACAGGTCAGGTCAACTCCTCACCGCAGGGGGGGGGGGGGGGGGGGGGGGGGGAGGAGGAGTAGCCCAGTGGTTAGAGTGTTGAGCTCAGACTTCACGGCCCAGGTTCGAGCCTCTAGGGGATTTCCCCTGGGGTTGACATCAACACTGACTCCACTCCCCCAAAGTCCCGTGGATGAGACTATAAACCCAGGCCCGGTGTATGAATACACGCAGAACATCTTGCACGCACGTTAAAACCCGTTCTGCCTTTCGGATTAGCAGGTCATGTGTGGCTGTAAGAGCGGATGACAAGAGGTAGTTATGAAGAGATAAACACCGCGTGCACGCTATTTGCGTGTTAACACATCACCCTAAAGTCGGAATGCGGCTGGTCTGGGCGCTAGTCCTTTGGACGAGACGATAAACCGAAGTTCCGTGTGCAGCACGTGTTCAGTGCACATGAAAGAACCCACGGCAACAAGAGAGTTGTCCTTGGCAATATTCTGAAGCAAAAAGCCACTTTCACAGGAAAACGAATACACATGCAGACAGGAAAAGACAAAAATGAGGTGGCGCTGCTCTTGTGGCGAGGCGCTCTCTCTCTCTCTCCAGGGAGAACAGCCCGAGTTTTACACCGAGAAGTTAATCTGCTGTGACTGAAAGTGCTATCCGATCATGATTTTACACTGTACAGACGAAGGGGGAAGGAGTGGAGGAAGCTGGTCGCAAAATCTTCACTAGTGCCCCCATGGTCCAAGGGACTGCGGGATAGGTGAGGTGAGGGGAGGGGAGGTGAGGTGAGGGGAGAGAGAGAGAGGACATGTGTTTGGCAAGCTGGTGGTAGCCTAAGTGAACAGACCACCATGGTGGGGGACTTTGGTGAACGCCGTTCATGTTTCCCCAACGTCATCTGCCGCCACCATCACTTCACTCTGACTGGTGTTCCAGCAGGTCATGGGGAGGTAGGGGCAAAGCCTCTTCTGTCTCCGTCATGACAGCCTGCCTTCCTGCCTGCCATGTGTTGAAACAAATCTCTGTTCTGCAGTCTCTGCTCTGTTCTGAAGTCTCTGCTCTGTTCTGAAGTCTCTGCTCTGTTATCAAGTCTCTGCACTGTTCTCCAGTCTCTGCTCTGTTCTGTTCTCAAGTCTCTGCTCTGTTCCCAAGTCTCTGCTCTGTTCTGTTCTGAAGTCTCTGTACTGTTCTGTTCTGAAGTCTCTGTACTGTTCTCAAGTCTCTGTTCTGACGTCTCTGTTCTGTTCTCAAGTCTCTACTCTGTTCTCAATTCTCTGTTTTGTTCTCCAGTCTCTGTTCTGTTCTCAAGTCTTTGCTCTGTTCTCTGTTCTGTTCTCAAGTCTCTGTTCTGTTCTCCAGTTTCTGCTCTGTTCTCCAGTCTCTGTTCTGCAGTCTCTGTTTGTTCTCAAGTCTCTGTTCTGTTCTTCTGTCAGTCTCTGTTCTGTTCTCAAGTCTTTGCTCTGTTCTCTGTTCTGTTCTCAAGTCTCTGTTCTGTTCTCAAGTCTCTGTTCTGTTCTCAAGTCTCTGCTCTGTTCTCAAGTCTCTGTACTGTTCTCAAGTCTCTGTTCTGTTCTGAATTCTTTGTTCTGTTCTCAAGTCTCTGTTCTGTTCTCAAGTCTCTGTTCTGTTCTCAAGTCTCTGTCTCAGTCTCTGTTGTTCTCAAGTCTCTGCTCTGTTCTCAAGTCTCTGTACTGTTCTCAAGTCTCTGTTCTGTTCTGAATTCTTTGTTCTGTTCTCAAGTCTCTGTTCTGTTCTCAAGTCTCTGCTCTGTTCTCAAGTCTCTGCTCTGTTCTCAAATCTCTGCTCTGTTTTCAAGTCTGTGGTCTGTTCCCAAGTCTCTGTTCTCAAGTCTCTGTTCTCACACTAACGACTGAGACACTCGTGCTTTTATACAGCAGCATTTGCAATGGTACTCCTGTGTTTGATGCCAAAGTGTAGTGAAAGACATAGTCAGCAAAAAAGTATATATGATAGATAATACAATATCTGCACATGTATACACACAGCAGACCAGCTTAGAGAAAATTGTCGACCAATGTGTCCCTAATGTCCCCTGTGGGGACTGATTGGTATGATTATATATAAATACAGGTGTGTGTGTGTGTTTGAGGAGAGAGAGAGAGAGAGAGAGAGAGAGAGAGAGAGAGAGAGAGAGAGAGAGAGAGGAGAGAGAGAGAGAGAGAGACAGACAGACAGATAGACAGACAGACAGACAGACAGACAAACAGTCAGACACACAGAGAGAGATCATGAACAAACACAGCAGCAGACAAAGAATAACCAATGAAATGTTTATTGAAAAACAACATTGAAATGAAGGAAGGAACCCATCATTATGATCATTATCATCATCATCATTATCATCATCGTCGTCAACTGCAGTGGAAAGAAGTAAGGCGTCGTTCAATCACCAGTCACTGGAGAACACCGCACAGTCAACAACAATAATTTACACATCTGTTCCTTCACTTACAGCCTGACAATAACGCGCCCACAGACACCACACACACACACACACACACACACACTATTTGTACATTGAAACATAATTATGTACAGACTGGGAGAAAACATAGTTGACTGCATCGAAAATCAAACCTCTCTCAACCATCATATATTTATATATATATATAATATGTACAACTTTTTAAATACTCTCTCTCTCTCTCTCACATAGATCATTGAAATGACAAGCACCCACACAAAATGCACTGAAGGAAATCTGATCGTAAATGCTATGTCCATAGGTGTTCCCTCCCCTACTGTGCCTCCCCCCCCCCCCTCTCTCTCTCTCTCTCTGTCCCAGATCACTAGAAGTAGAGGGTGGGGGGGGGGGGGGGGGGGGGAGCAGCAAGGCATGAGCAAAGAAGGCGGAGCGGAGGGAGTGACGGACAGAAGCCAAGAGGAATAAAACCACTCCAGCTTTCCCTTAGGTGAGGAAGAGGGGAGGAATGAACAGGGACAGAAAGGGGCCTAAGCTGTGGGCTGGGGCCTGGGAAGGAGGAGGGGTAGGACAACGTGTACTGAGAGAGAGAGAGATAGGTGGGTAGATAGGTAGATAGGTAGGTAGGTAGATAGATAGGTAGATAGATAGGTAGATAAATAGATAGATAGATAGATAGATCGATATGTAGATAGGTAGGTAGGTAGATAGATAGATAGATAGATAGATAGATCCCTTGTCAACTGGAACACAACAACAACAACAACAACTTCACAACAACAACAGCACATAGGGCAAGAACAAAACCCCTAAAAACAAAAAAAAAGAAGAAAAAACATACAGAATTAGAATCTCATTATGCGGTAGGTAAGAGAGATGAAGTCAGATTCTCATGGCAAACAATGTAGGCTAACTGTCGGCCGGCATTGAAAAGCCTCATCCACACCAGCTGTTTCGCCCTGCTAAAAACTGCACGTGCTTAAGTTCACTTTTTGCGAACTTTGTTATTTTTGGAACAGTACAAAGTAGTGGCGTGACAACTTTTCCCAGGTGACAGTTACGTTTTCTAAGGATATTTTAGGCCTGGTAGGTTTGGACAAAGTAAACCTCCCACACCTTATAGTCAGTCTGTTGGCAGCCTTGCCGTCCTACTATCCAAACCTTGAGAGAGAGAGAGAGAGAGGGGGGGGGGAGAGAGAGAGAGAGAGGAGAGAGAGAGAGGAGAGGAGAGAGGAGAGAGAGAGAGAAAAGATTTTCTGCGATGTTACCACCCTACCCCCTCCCCTAGCCTCGTGCGCGCGCGCGCGCACACACACACACACACACACACCTTGTATGCAGACATAGGGAGATCACAAGCATACGACGAATTCTTTTCATTTTGCGTCACCCTCAGACTGACAGACAGACAGACGGACAGAGGGCTTCTTTCTAGGGTGTTTGGCTGCTGCAGCCATATCACCTTTTCATTCCCAGCTGGAGTCAAGTTTACACCTCCCCGAGTCTTTTTCTTTTCCCTGTCTTTATTGTTGTTGTTGTTGTTGTTGTTGTCTTTCCTATTGTTTCCTTGTCCTTCCACGGAATGACAGGCAACTCAAACGAACAAAAAAGGAGAGAGAGAGAGAGAGAGAGAGAGAGAGAGAGAGAGAGAGAGAGAGAGAGAGAGAGGTGGAAAAAAGAGGAAATAAAGCTAGAGTGGGAGTTTCTTGGGGGGTGGGGTGGGGGTGGGGGTGAAAAAGGGAAGTTGGGAGGGGAGATTGCACATGTCTGCTCTTCAAAAGTAGTGATGACAGGTCTGTTGTGCTCTCTCTCTCTCTCTCTCTCTCTCTCTCTCTCTACCACACACATATATATATATATATATATATATATATTATATATATATATATAATATATTATAATATAATCTGGCCTGTCCTGCAAAGGAATCTATTTGCACAGGGTATAGATTTTTCTCAACTGCGGGGCGTGTTTGCTGAGAGAGAGAGAGAGAGAGAGAGAGAGAGAGAGAGAGAGAGAGAGAGAGAGGAGAGAAGTGTGTGTGTGTGTGTGTGTGTGTGTGTGTGTGTGTGTGTGTGTGTTTACGTGCCTGCGCGCGCGTGCATGTGCCACACCCACTGCCAAACATCCTATGCATTTACCAGCGCGCCTGTCAGTGTGTGCTGGCATAGATTACATCAGCGCTATTTTCTGACGTGGCTGTGACGCTATGAATCAGTGTCGTCTTCCATGTCATGTCATGTCAGTCAGTCAGTCCATGCGCTGTTCTAAGCGGGGGTGCGAAAGCTGATATGTCACAACGGGCATGGCTCTCTCTGTCTGTCTGCTGTCTGTCTGCATGCATAATCACTTTTGGCTTCACGTCCCAGATGACAGCCAGGGCCTTATCAACACTGATGATAGGAAAGAAGACTACAGAAGAAATCAGCTGTCAACATGTTTGACAGACCCCCCTTCAATCAGCCTGAGGAGGAATACACGCCTAAGCTTCAACTTACCCAGGACAGTCCGACAGACAGATACTGAGATAGACAGGTGTTTTTTTAAGTGGAAATTTATTGCACAGAAGCAGGATATTTTTGTCCGGAAAGTGAACATTTCCTGCGCCAAAACTTACTGAGAAAGGTCTTGTACAAAAAGGACATGTCTTTGTGCAAAAAAGCACTTTGTATGGAAAAAGAGAACAAAAGCAGAGCTAGCCTTTATTACACGGTCCAGGTTCCCAGCGCTCCCCTCATAGAGGGGTGTGGACTAGTTGTGTTGCCAAATTGCGGCCTAACTTCAGAAGCAAACTTGTACCAAGGACAAAGTTCACCATCACAGACCTGTCCTGCCTTGTTCAGGCTGCAATGTCTGCCTGTGCCCAAGCGCACACAGAATAGTTTGATCCCTCTCTCTCTCTACCTCAGGGAGGCAAGTGGTCTGAGAGGTGACTTGCTACAGAATGGTTTGATCCCTCTCTCTACCTCAGGGCGGCAAGTGGTCTGAGAGGTGACTTGCTACAGAATGGTTTGATCCCTCCTCC
>CM054155.1:1520805-1525805 GCA_028751875.1 Rapana venosa | reverse complement strand
CCCTGCAAGGTTTCAAGCCACCATTGACATTCTGTCTGCGCTTGATTCTCACCTCCTCCAATCCCCCCTACCCCAACTGTTCCCACAACCTCACTGACTTCTTTGTCTACTCGGCACTGGCCCCTAATGCCACGTCTCGGCCCCCCCCCCCCCCCCCCCCCCCCCCCCCCCCCCCCCCGTCTGTGCGTCGGTCTGCCGGTCTGCCACTCCCTAGTCCGACACCAGCTTGAAGAGGCCGAAGACGTTGGTCTGGGGCATGTTGTACAGGTAGCTGGGGAAGGACACGATCACCTTCACCACGTCCCCTCTCTGGAACTCGAAGGTGCCTTCCAGGTCGCTGCTCTTGATCTCCCTGGCGAAGAGGTTGACCCTGTCCAGGAGGAGGTCCACGGAGACGCCTCTGGAGATCCTGGTGATGGAGTGGTTGACCACCAGCTGCTGGCCCCGCAGCTTGTTGGCGTTGGTGTCGAAGGTGAGGTGGGTGTAGACGTGGTAGCGGCCCGAGGTGGGGATGGTGAGGGTGCCGTTGACGTAGCGCAGGTCGTCCGAGATGAAGCTGACCCCCGTGTCGTCACGCACGTTCCACGACAGGTAGTCTGTCAGAAACCAGCCCCCACACACAGGTACAGTGGCGGTAAGGTGGAGTAGGGGGGGGGGGGGAAGGGGGGAGGTATAGGGGGCCAGTGTTGGAGTCACGTATCAGACAGACAGGCAGGCAGACAGACAGACAGGCAGACAGGCAGACAGACAGGCAGACAGGCAGACAGACAGACAGGCAGACAGACAGGCAGACAGACAGGGTGCACAGACAGAACACAGAGAAATAGGGAAGGACGGAACACAGACGGACAACAGAGAAACGTAAGCACAACAGAGACAGACAGAAAGAAACAAACAGACGGACTGACAGAGTGACGGACTGACCAACAGACAGACGCCCAGACAGCAGACAGACTGACCAACAGACAGACTGACCAACAGACAGACTGACCAACAGACAGACTGACCAACAGACGGACTGACAGAGTGACGGACTGACCAACAGACACAGACACCCGGACAGCACACAGAAGGAGGGCCAGGCACAGAGTCAATGGTTCACAGACAGGAGTGAAAACAGCACAACACAACACAGTACAACACAACACAACACAGCACAACACAACACAGCACAGCACAGAACAACACAGCACAACACAGAACAGCACAGCACAACAAGCACAACACAGAAAACACAGCACACACAACACAGCACAGCACAGAACAACACAGCACAACACACAGCACAGCACAGCACAAACACAGCAAAACATAGAACAGCACAGCACAACATAGTACTGCACAGCACAACACAACACAGCGCAGCACAGCACAACACAGAACAACACAACACAGCACAACACAGCTCAACACAACACAGCACAGCACAACACAGCAAAACATAGAACAGCACAACACAGCACAACAAAACACAGAACAGCACAGCACAACACAGCACAGCACAACACAACACAGTACTGCACAGCACAACACAACACAACACAGCACAACACAGGACAGAGTGAGGCGAGAGAAACGGAATGTTTGTCCCAGTCAGAGGCTGGGGTGCACACACACACACACACATTACACACATACACACACACATACACACATATACACACACACACATTCACATATACATACACGCACGCACACACACTCATGTTGATAGGTGATTGTTGTTATTATTGTATCTCTATTACAGTTATCATTATCACTGTCTTATTTTGCTTGCTTGATAGTTATTGTGTGAATATATTATATTTAAAAAGCGCTTCTTGAAGAGTATGAGCGCATATGAGCACACGTTTGCGTGGGTGGAGGAGGAGAGGAGGGATGTCACTGAAGGCAATATTGTCGTTAATGTCGCAATGAACGCCTAGTATTTTCTAACGTTTTGTTCCTGTACCTTTTTATTATCTAAAGTATGAACGTGAAAGAATGATGATAAAGTAGATGAAGTAATTTGTTTGTCTTGAAGTTTTATGATTTCAATTTGTAATTCTTAAAACATTCTTTATCTAAGTGTGTGTGTGTGTGTGTGTGGTGTGTGTGTGTGTGTGTGTGTGTGTGTGTGTGTGTGTGTGTGTGTGTGTACGCATGCGCGCACGCGAGCAGGTGTGTATGAGTATGTGTGTGGGTGTGTATGTATATGTGTGTAATTTGTAGTTTCCAATGTATTATCTTTATCGATTTTCCTCTTTTTACTGGTTCAATTTGTTGGTAAAGGTTGTAACAATGTAGTATTTCAGTATAATCAATAAGAAATTTGTTCTTAGATAGATGGCTTGATGAAAAAAAGCAAATGCATTGCTTATTCAAAGTACCATCTGGAAATAAAAATTTGACTTGACATACATACACACACGCACGCACACACACACCCACACAATTATATACACATACACACACACATACACATACACGTACACCCTACAGAGAAAAAGAAGAAGCCGTCAGTGCTTCTACTGTCTGTGCTATCACACCACTCACATACACACACACACACACACACACACACACACACACACACACATACATGGTCTGACTACACACATACAGACAGACAGAGAGAGGGGGGGGGGGGGGGGATACTGACGTTGTCCTGAGGGCAGAGATCGGAGGTTGTCCTTGGACTTGGCCACGTCCAGCGTCAGGTGAGCTGCTGTGGGTCGTTCCCTGTAGGCCTGCCCGCCCCCACACCCCCGCCCGCCCCCCTGCCACACACCACCACACACACAACACACACACACACACACCACACACACACACAGCACTCTCATCATACAACAACAATGAGAGATGGTGGGTGGGATATGACGTGATGAGGGCAAGATCGAGTTGCTTGATGCACGTCACGCAGATGATCATGGTCATCCCTGTAGTGCCCCCCCCCCCCCCCCCCCCCCCCCCCCACATCGACATGCACCACCATGATGATAATCCACAATGAGATGATGATTTGTGACGATGATGATGATCACAGTGATGAGGATGATGCTACAGCTGATCATCAATGTTGATGATGATGGGATACACCATTGGATTTAAGTAATCACACGATGAACTGATTTATGACGAAATAGAACAGAAGATTGCGAAGTCGAATAATGATCAATAGAAAACAGAGAAGAATCAGAACGAAACAATGAGAAGAAGAAGAAAAAAAGAAGAAGAAGAAAAGAAGAAGACAGAAGAAGAAAGAATGCAAAGAAGAATGCGAAGAAGAAGAAGAAGAAGAAACAGAAGAAGAAACAGAAGAGAAGAAGAATTGCAAAGAAGAGAAGAATGCAAAGAAGAAGAAGAAAGAAGAAACAGAAGAAGAAACAGAAGAAGAAGAAGAATTGCAAAAAAAGAAATGAACGAAGAAGAAAAGAGAAGAAGAGAAGAAGAAAAGAAGAAGAAGAAGAAGAAGAAGAAGAAGAAGAAGAATTGCAAAGAAGAATTGCGAAGAAGAAGAAGAAGAAGGAAGAAGAAGAAGAAGAAGAAGAAGAAGAAAGGAAAGAAGAAGAAGAAGAAACAGAAGAAGAAGAAGAATGCAAAGAAGAAGAAGAAGAATGCAAAGAAGAAGAAGAAGAATGCAAAGAAGAAGAAGAATGCAAAGAAGAAGAAGAAGAAGAATGCAAAGAAGAAGAAGAATGCAAATAAAAATGCAAAGAAGAAGAAGAAGAATGCAAAGAAGAAGAATGCAAAGAAGAAGAAGAGAAGAAGAAGAAAAAGAAGAAGAAGAAGAATGCAAAGAAAAAGAATGCAAAGAAGAAGAAGAAGAAGAAGAATGCAAAGAAGAAAAGAAGGATAATAGAAAAAGCAACACTTACTGCATGGTACTGACCCTTCTGACCAATTGTTCACTAGGGAAGTATAACAAAGGAAGCCAAAAGGTAAGCTGATGACCCAGAAGGGACACTGACAGACCTGAGCTCAAGGCCAATTACTCTGCAGGCTGCAGGGAAAACGAAGCCCCGCAGGGCACACTCTCCCCAAAGAGCCAATCAGTGACTGACAGTCATTTCTTGGACTCCAAAAAACTACAACTGAATAACAACACCATCCAATCATCACATCAGGTAAACTACTGATGAGACTGAATGGTCCGTTTCAACATGATGACAATGGCCCAGTGGAGCAATCCAGCACGCGACAACGACAGGGACAAAATGAGAGAGGAGGAGGGGGGCACAGGAAGAAAAGAGCGGATAATAACATCATTGCCTAAAGGGTAAGCTTGTGACACCCTCAATTATGAAATAACACGCTCCCTCCCTTCCCGTTTAGTAGTAGCTAAGAGCCATGAATCGTGGGGCCACTAGGACTGCAGTAGCGAGGTGCTGAGTGATCTGTACACTCGTCACTCACATAGCAGCCCTGACGTGAGGTGATGTGACTGACGACAGTGATAAACATCAGCTGCCAGCAGGGCTGTCATCATTAGTACTTATTATGACAGTGGTACTAATGATGATACTGATGGTGACCGGGAGAAGGAATACAGATGAGGAGGAGGATGAGGATGACGATGACGATGATGATGAGATTTAAAAAAAGATTCATTTGATCAGAAAGAGAAAGCCAAACAAGAAGTGCTCAGGAAAGGAGGAATCAGATGGGTCCATCATTCTGTCATCATCTAGGGCGACAGCGACACGCTCCTTCACTCTTCCCTGTTTCAAACAGGACATCCTCTATGACAGGCAGAAAACAGAGGCAGAGAGGGGGGGGGGGGGGGGGGGTAGGTAAGGGAAAAGAGGGAGAGGGAGAGGTGAGACGGAGGGGAGGGAGGGAGAAAGGGAAGCAAGGGGAAGGGGAGGGCAAAGGAGGATGAAGGGGGAAGAGAGAGAGAAAGAGAGAGAGGGGGCACGTAAAAACAGGCTACAGAAATGAAATGCAAAAGGAAAGAACAAGAGAGTAAGACACTCTCACCCAAAACTAAAGGAACAAACCAACGACTAAAGAAATCA
>CM054155.1:1498305-1515805 GCA_028751875.1 Rapana venosa | reverse complement strand
GGGGGTTGGGTTAAAAAACCAAAAACAAAAAGCAACATGCGGTTTGCAAAGGAAATAAAAGTTCCGGGTTTCAACAATCAAACCCCAAGCTTCTAAAAAAATTACAAGAGCAAATCAAAACGAAAACAAAACCAAAAGCAATAAAAAAACCAAAGCGAATACAAAACCAAAGCGAAAAACAAAACCAAAGCGAATACCAAAAACCCAAAACGAATACAAAACCAAGCTGAAAAAAAAAAACCAAGCGAAAAACCCAAAAAACCAAAACGAATACAAAACCAAAGCGGGAAAAAAAAAAACCAAAAATGGGAAAAAAAAAACCAAAGAAAGCAAAAAAAAAAAAAAAAAACAAAGCAGACCAAAGGAAAAAAAAAACCCAAAAAAAGCAGACCAAAAAGGGCAACAAAAAAAAAACAAAGCAGCCAAAAAGGGAAAAAAAAAAAAACAAAGGACCCAAAAAAGATCAAAAGCAGAGGAGAGGGGCAGCAAGGGGGGGCCCGCACAGAGCAGTAGACAGGGGGCTGCAGGGAAAAAGGTGAACACCCTGGGTGGTTTTATGTAGAGGGAGGGGTAATTGTAAACTAGTGAAAGGGGGCCCGTTCCTGTCTATAAAAAACCCGGCCCCGTACTTGGGGTGGGTGTTTGTGTGTTTGTGTTGTGTTTGGGGGGGGGGGGGGGGGGGGGGGGGGGGGGGGGGGGGGGGGGCGAGGTCCCCGTGCTGCGTCACGGGGGGAAATGGGAAAAAACAATTCCCAATGACTGCACCACTGCCCCCGCAAAAGGGGTGTGATGGGTGAGACGGGAAAAATTTTTGGGTGAAACAACAAAAAATTTGCTCCCCCCTTTCTGGTTTTTCTTCCCCCTTTCCCTTTCCTTTTGTGTGTGGGGTGTGTGTGTGGGGTGGGGTGTGTGTGGGGTGTGTGTGTGTGTGTTTGTGTGTGTGTGTTTTTGTTTTGTTTGTGTGTTTTGGGGTGTTGTTTTGGGGTTTTGTGTTTTGGGGGTTTGTGTGTTTTTTTGTTTTTTGTGGGGTGTGTGTTGGGGTGAAAAAAGTTTTGTGTGGATCGGATTAAAAAAAAAAAAATTGTGGGGAAAAACCCAAAGTTAAAAAAAATTTTTAGGGTCCCTTTTGAAAGCATACCCGGTTTCCATGGTGATGGGGCGTGGTGGTGAACGCAGTTGTAGTTCGGTAGAAATAGTAATTTGTAGAGTAGTTGTAGTATTTGTAATAATAGTAGTAGTAGTGGTAGTAGTAGTAGTAGTAGTAGTAGTAGTGCTGCAGTAGGAGTAGTAGTAGAACTTCTGCGGTAGAAGTAGTAGCAGCAGCAGCAGCAGCTAGTACTGTAGTAGTATCAGCAACAGTAGTAGTAGCAACAGTAATAGTACTATATCCACCAACAGTAAGGATAGTGGTGGTAGTGGTAGTAGAAGTAGTAGTAGAAGTAGAAGTAGTAGTAGTAGTAGTAGTAGCAGTAATACATAGTGGAAGTAGCAGCAACAGTAGTAGCAGCAGCAACAGTAGTAGTAGTAGTAGTAGTAGTCGTAGTGGTGGTGGTGGTGGTGGTGGTGGTGGTAGTATCAGCAGCAAAAGAAGCAGAAGCAATAGCAGCAGCATTAGAACAGTAGTACTGTACTACTAGTAGCAGCAGCGGCAGCATCATGTGTGCTGTTTGGGGATCGGTAGTCTAGAGGTAAAGCACCTGTCTAGAAAGCGAATAGTCCGGGTTTCAAATGTGTGGTGGTTCGATTCTCCGTTTGTACCCAAAACTTTGCCCCCATCTACTACACCCTGAGTGGTGGTCTGGGTGCTAGTCTTTCGGGTGAAACTATAAACCGAAGTTCCGTGTGCAATACTCATTTCGTGCACGTAAAACAATCCACGGCAACAAGAGAATTGTCCCTTGGCAAAATTCTGTAGAAAAAAGCCACTCTGATAGGAAACCAAATACATATGTAGACAGGGGAAAAAAAATTTTAAAGGGTGGCGCTGCTCTTGTGGCGACGCGCTCTCCCCAGGGAGGGCAGCCCAAATTTCAGGCAGAGAACTGTGCGGTGACTGACAGTGGCACACCACAACACAACACACCTCCATTTATCTGAGGGGGGGGGGGGGGGGGGGGGAGTGTCTGGAGAACCAACAAGTTATCTATCCCCCCACCCCCTTTTACCCTTAGTATCATTAACAGTGTGATCACAATAGTTCTCTGTCTCTCTGTCTCTGTCTCTCCCCCTTTCTTCTACTGTTTATCACGCCATAATTGGTTGTTTTGCTGTTTCTTTCTTTCTTGCATGTGGGCTTTTCCCAGTCAAACTAGTTGCCTATCCTAACACGTGTACTTCCTTCTTTTTATCATTATGTTTTCTTTTATTATAATCATCTCTCTCTCTCTCTCTCTCTCTCTCTCTCTCTCTCTCTCTCTCTGTCAGTTTACTGATATTTTAACTTTTCTTTATTAATGATAATCCCTACCCAGGGCAAGGGTTCGATGAATAAAAAAAAATGTTGATGCTCATCTGTCACCCTTGGATATAAACACACTCTCTCTCTCTCTCTCTCTCTCTCTCTCTCTCTCGCTCCCGGATATGACACTGTCACGCCGAAAATGCGTTGCAGTGCGTTAGGTTAGGCGTAGGCGGCCCTGCTATAACTGCATTGTAAATATGACATAGTTGTGCCTTCTGTCCTACTGTGCTGCCCTGTCCTGCATCTGGCTTCACCTAGAATACCACCTATAGACCTACCTACCTGTCTGTCTGTCTGTCTGTCTGTCAGCATTGTTCTACCTGACCTGCTGTGTACCACAGCTCGGCACCCCATCTTCAACACTAACCAGGGGAAAACTACAGGAAGGAAAGGTCTTTTTGGGGGCCTTTCTTGAAAAGGGGGTTTTTTGTTTTGCCAAATCCTTTAGAAAAAGCCTCTTTGACCAATTTTTTATTTAAAAAATTTTTCTCCTCTTCTTTCCCCCCTCTCTTTGGGGTTTAAATTTCTAAAAATTCTACCAGGGGGCAAAAAAAAAAATTATTTATTGAGGATTAAACCACCTTACACCCCCCCCCCCTTTTTTACCTTGTTCATAAATTTCTCTCCTTTCTCTTCTCTCTCTTCTCTCTCCCTTCCATGTTTCACCCCAAAAATTTGGTTTTTGCGTTTTGGTTTGGCGTGGGCCCCCATAAACTATTGATTAAACATGTCTTTCCTTTTTTATCATTTTTTTCCTTTTTTATCCTCTTTCCCCTTAACTCCTACCTTCTTTGTCTTTTTGACTTTTAAATTTTCTTTTCAAGATTCCCCCCGGGAAGGTCTAAAAAAAAAAGGGAATATAGGCCCCTTGAAAAACATCTCCCTCCTAATCTTTCTCCTTCTCGTTGGTTTTAAAATTTTTCGACAAAAGGAGGGTTTTTAAGCTAGCGCCTGAAACGCATTAAAATGATAGGGTTCCCGCCTGTGCGCTGTAATTTGGCTACAGAATACCAATATCATATTTTGGTTGGGTGGCTCAGGAGGGGGGGTGTCCAGTCGGACCCCACCACCATGGGGGCACGAAAAAAAGGGCCAACCGGGGGTCAAATCTGGGAACTTGGTTTTAAATTCTTTTTGGGAAAAAGGGGAGGACAGACAGCGGACAGGGGGAAACACAAGAGGGGAAATGTGAGAGACAAAGAGAGGGACAGGCCGGATGGAGAAACAAATAGGAGGGAAAAAGGAGGGGGAGGGGGGGGGACCAGCGGGGGGGGGAGAGACAGAAGTAATTTAAAAAAGGATTGGAAAGATTTCCCCCGGGGTTTAGTTTGAGTGGGAGGGGGGGGGGGGCTAGGGGGGGGGGGAGGGGGGGGGGAGTGGGGGGGGGGGGCGGGGGGGGTGAGGGTAGGGGGGGGGGAGGGGGTTTTTTTGTGTGTTTGTTGTTCTGTTTTGGTTTGGTGTGGTTGTGGTGTGGTGGGGGTGGTGGTGTTTGTTGTGGTTTGGGGGTGGTGGTTGGTGGGTGTGGTGTGGTTGGGGGTGTGGTTGGTTGGTGTGGTGTGTGGGTGTGGTGTTGGTGTGGTTGGGGGGTTTGGGTGGTTGGTGTGTGGTGTGGTTGTTGTGTGGTGTGGTGTGGTTGGTGGTGGGGTGTGGTGGTGGTGTGTGTGGTGTGGTGGTGTGGTTGTGGTGGTGTTTGGTGGGGGTGTGGTGGTTTGGTGGGTGGTGTGGTGTGGTTGGTTGGTGGTTGGTGGTGTGGTGTGTGGTGTGTTGTGGTGGTGGTGGGTGGTGGTGTGATGTGGTGTTGGTTGTGGTTGGTGGTGTGGTGTGGTCTGGTGGTGTGGTGTGTGGGTGGTCTGGTGGTGTGGTGTGTGGTGGGTTTGTTGATGTGGTGTGTGTGGTGGGGTTTGGTGTGGTTTGGTGGTGTGGTGTGGTTTGGGTGTGGTGTGGTTCTGGTGGTGTGGTGGGTGGTGGGGTGGTGTGGTGTGGTGTGGTGGTGTGGTTGGTTTGTGGTGTGGTTTGGTTGGTGTGGTGTGGTGTGGTGGGTGTGGTGGTGTTGGTTGTGGTGTGGAAATGGTGTGGTGTGGTGTGGTGGGTTTGGGTGGTTGGTGGTTGGTTGGTGGTGTGTGGGTGTGGTGGTGTGGTGGGGTTTGGTGTGGTGTGGTGTGGGGTTTGGTTGGGTGGTGTGGGGGGTGGTTGTGGTGGTTGGTGGTTTGGTGTGGTGTGGTGGTGTGGTGTGGTGGTGGTGGTGTGTGGTTTGTTTGTTTTGTCCCCTGCAAATCCTGCAGAACCACAGTGAAGTTGCATCCTGTTGGGAGCTGAGGCAATGAGAGTGGCTCACTGCTTGAAAACACATTACACCACATGATACCCTGTGATATCAAGACCCCCCCCCCCCCCCCCCCCCCCCCTCCGCTATCCACGCCCTCCCCTGCCAACACAATCATGACACTCCTCCTTCGTGAAGAGAGAACAGAAGAGAAAGAAAGAAAGGAAGAGAAAGAAAGAAAGGAAAGAGGGAAAAAAGAAAGGAAGAGAGAAAGGGAAGGAAAGAAAGAAAAGGAAGAGAGAAGGGAAAAAAAAGGAAAGAGAAAGAGGAAAGAAAGGGAAGAGAGAAGAGGAAGGAAAGAAAGAAAGGAAGAGAGAACAGAAGAGAAAGGAAAGGAAGAGAGAAGAGGAAAGAAAGGAAAAGAGAGAAGAGGAAAAGAAAAAAAAGGAAGAGAGAAGAGGAAAGAAAGAAAAGGGAAAAGAGAAAAAGGAAAGAAAGAAAGGAAGAGAGAAGAAAGGAAAAAAAAAGAAAGGAAGAGAGGAAGAGGAAAGAAAGGAAGGAAGAGGAGAAGAGGAAAAGAAGAAAGGAAGAGAGAAGAGGAAAGAAAGAAAGGAAGAGAGAAGAGAAAGAAAGGAAGAAGAGGGGGGAAAGAAAGAAAGGAAGAGAGAAAGGGGAAAAAAAGGAAGAGAGAAGAGGAAGAAAGAAAGGAAAAGGAAGAGGGAAAAAAAGGAAGGAAGGGGAGAAGAGGAAAGAAAGAAAGAGAAGAAGAGGAAAGAAAGAAAGGGAAAAGAGAAGGGAAAGAAAGGAAGGAAGGAAGAGAGAAGAGGAAAAGAAAAAAAGAAAGAGGAAAGGAAAGGAAGAGAGAAAAGGAAAGAAAGAAAGGAAGAGAGAAAGGGGAAAGGAAGAGAGAAGAGGAAAGAAAGAAAGGGAAAAGAGAAAAGGAAAGAAAGAAAGGAAGAGAGAAAGGAAAGAAAGAAAAGGAAGAGAGAAGAGGAAAGAAGGAAGGAAGGAAGAGAGAAGAGGAAAGAAAGAAAGGAAGAGAGAAAAAGGAAAGAAAGAAAGGAAGAGAGGGAAAAAGGAAAGAAAGGAAGGAAGGAAGAGAGAAGAGGAAGAAAGAAAGGAAAAGAGAAGGAGGGAAAAAAAAAGAAAGGAAGAAGAAAGAAAGGAAAGAAAAGAAAGGAAAAAGAGAAAGGAAAGAAAGGAAGAGAGAAAAAGGAAAGAAAGAAAGGAAGAGAAAAAGAAGGGAAAAGAAAGAAAGGAAGAGAGAAAGGAAAGAAAAAAAAGGAAGAGAGAAGAGGAAAGAAAAGAAAGGAAGAGAGAAGAGGGAAAAAAAGAAAGGAAGAAGAAGAGGAAAGAAAGAAAGGAAGGAGAAGAGGGAAAAAGAAAGGAAGAGAGAGAGGAAAGAAAGGAAGGAAAGAGAGAAGAGGAAAGAAAGAAAGAAAGGAAGAGAGAAGAGGAAGAAAAAAAGGAGAGAAAGAGGAAAGAAAGAAAGGAAGAGAGAAGAGGAAAGAAAGAAAGGAGAGAGAGAGGAAGAAAGAAAGGAAGAAGAAAGGAAAGAAAAAGGGAAAAAACAAAGAATCAGGAAATGGGTTTATTCATGTGAGGACCAGAAGAAACCACAAAAAAGTAAGACACCAGGTTTGGTTTTTCATTGACACACCAGGTAAAGAAGTACAATCAGATTAAACAACAAAAATGGATAAAACAACAACACACAACACAAACAACACACACACAAGCACACACACACTAAATCAACCCTGACAAATTGGAGAGAAATCTTAAAACCATATCACCTTCACCACCTCCCACCTCACACAACAGCAGCATTAGCACGTACCCACAACACCCCACTCACATACAAGGCGGAAAACAAATGTACCAGGGAAAACAAAAAACAACAACACAAACCAAACCAAAGCAACCAAAAAAAACACAAACCAAACCAAACAAAAAAAACCCACGAAATAAAGGGCTGAAAACAAGAAAACCATCCCCAAAGCCCAGTGGAAAAACCCAAGGTATTAGGGGAAGAAGATAGAGAAAGAGAAGAGACAAAGGGGAGAGAAAGGGATAGAAGAGAGAAAGATAAATAAAAGGAATAAATACTTTACTTTCATAACTCTACCCTTCTAACGGAACCAATAATACACAATTGCGGTCCCTCCCTCCCTCCTTCCCCCTCCCCACCCAACCCCCCCACCCTGCCCTTACACAAAACCTTCTCCTCTCTTCTTCTCCTCGGCAGAGGGGAAGGCAGGCTGTGGAACAGGGGCCAACCCCCTAGACTTCTGAACAACCCCCACTTTCCCAAGCCCTTTCTGTTCCTTAGACTGTGCTTCCTTCGTAAACAAAACACCCCACTTGGGTGCATCATGACCCGCAAACACACAAAACCACTCCCCACACTATCACATGAAAGAACACACCACAACACAATATGAAGGAGAAGAGATGGAGAGGAGGAATAGAGAGAAGGAGAGAGACATGGAGAAGGAGAAGAGAAGAAGGGCAGGAGAGAGAGAGGATGAGAGGGGAGAGAGAGAGAGATGAGAGAGAGGAGAGAGATGAGAGGAGGAGAGGAGAGAGAGAGAAGAGAGAGAGCTGGTCTCAATTTTTTCTTTGCTGATAAAGTTTCTATAATGTAATTTGTTAAACGGGTTTTGGGTTTTCCTTTGTTTTTCTTGATGTTCCACTTTTCTTCTTTACTGTTCTTATTTTACTTGTTTTCATTTAAAGCATTTTTTGGTTTGGGGGGGGGGGGGGGGGGTATTTTTCTCTTTGTTTGGATGTTGTTTTGATGATGCTGTTTTCTGTTACAACATTTTAAATACAGTGCTTTTCTTTTACAAACAAAGGCAGCTCTCCACAAGGGTGGCATTAAATACATTGTCGAGTTCCAGCAAAACACACCCCACACAACACACACCACACTCACGACAGAACAGACGGGACATACAGACAGACAGACAGAAGAGACAGAGATACAGAGAGAGAGAGAGACAGAGCATGTGAAGCAAACCAACCAAACTGATAACTTCTCACATAAACAGCCAACCCCTTAGCAGTCAGTCACCCCAAACATCCAGGTACCAACGACAACAACAACGACAACAACGACAACGACAACAACGACAACAACAACGACACAACAGTCCCGTCTTTCTCGTCAGGGTCACCGCAAAATACGGGGAGACAGGCCAGGGAGGAGGGGGAGGGAGGGGGGAGGGAGGGGGGAGGGGGGGCAGATAAGTTGCTGGGGGAATAGATGGAGATGCGGTTTTGGTCCTAAAAACAGGACGAAAAGAAGAAAGAACTCCCCATACAGCCAATGAAAATACACTGCTGCCCCCCCCCCCCCCCCCCCCCCCCCCCCCCCCCCCCCCCCCCCCCCCCCCCCCCCCCCCCCCCCCCACCCCCCCCCCCCCCCCCCCCCCCCCCCCCCCCCCCCCCCCCCCCCCCCCCCCCCCCCCCCCCCCCCCCCCCCCCCCCCCCCCCCCCCCCCCCAATGCTCTCCTCTTTTCTCTCTCTGTTGCCTGTACTGTAGGCAGGCCTAGCCTGCAGGCAGTATGTAGGTATGTATGTATTAATATGATAGATAAGATATGAAGACAGACAGACGACAGACAGATAGATAGAAGAATAGATTTGATAGATAGATAGATAGAGAGAGGAGGGGATAGAAGAGAAGGGGAAGAAGATAGAGAAGAAGATAAGAAAGGAAGATAGATAGAAACAGAGGGAGGAGAGAGAGATAGATAGAGAAGATAGAAGAGAGAGAGAAGATAGATAGTAGACAGATAGATAGATAGATAGATAGACAGATAGATAGACAGATAGGAGATAGTAGAAGATAGATAGATAGAAGATAGTAGATAGATGATAGATAGAAGATAGAGTTAGATTTGAGAAGATAGACAGATAGATAGTTAGAATAGAGAATAGATAGATACATAGATTTGACAGATAAACAGATAGATAATAGACAGATAGATGATAGACAGATAGATAGATAGAGACAGATAGATAGATAGACAGATAGATAGATAGACAGATAGATAGATAGACAGATAGATAGTAGATAGATAGATAGACAGTAGATAGATAGATAGATAGATAGATAGAAAAGACAGAAGATAGACAGATAGATAGGGCAGATAGATAGAAAGATAAAATAGATAGATAGATAACAGATAGATAGACAAGATTAGATAGACAGATAGAAAGATAGATAATAGAGACATAGATAATAGACAATAGATAGATAGACAGATAGATAGATAATAACAGATAGATAGATAGATAGATAATAAACGATAGATAGACAATAGATAGATAGATAGCAGATTTGATAGACAGATAGATAGATAACGATAGATAGACGATTAGATAGATTAATAGACAGATAATAGATAGACAGATAGATAGATAGATAGAAGACTGATAGATAGACAGATAATAATAGATAGATAGATAGATAAAGATAGATAGATAGATAGTAGACAATAGATAGATAGACAGATAGAAGATGACAAATAGACAGTTTGAGACAGATAGATAGATAGACAATAGATTTTAAGATAGATAGATAGATAGATAGATAGATAGATAGATAGATAGCAAGAATAGATAGAAAGTAGACAGATAGATAGATAGACAGATAGATAGACAAAATAGATAACTCTCCTGGAAGGCACTGTGGGTTTTTTTCCCCCGCTCTTTTCTTCGCTCTCTCCGCAGGCGGTGCTCCAAGTCGTTTTTCCCGAAAAAATTTCCGTTTCCGCGTGTTGAAAAGGTTTTTTCCCGAAAAAGGGGGGGGAGGGGGAAAGGGGTTTTAAAGGAGGTACCCATGGCTGTGAGTTCCCGGGAATTTTTAAATATAGGGCCCCACTTTTCTCCTCCCTTTTCCCCCTCCCCTCCCCTTGTGGTACGTTTCAACCCGGAGTGGGGTGCATGCACCACGACGCGGGACGGCTCTCTCTCTCTCTTTCTCTTTTCTCTCTCTCTCTCCCCTCTCTCCCCCTCTCTTTTCTCTTCTTCCCCTTTTCTCCTTTTCCCCTCTCTTCTTTTTATTATTAAAGTTGTTATCCCTAACGGGCGGGGGAAATGGATGTTAAAAAAAACACATGGGGTGGTTATTTTATTATTTCCCCCCCGAAATAAATTTGAAAATTTTTCCCCTTTGCATTGTCATTGTGTCCCTCTCTTCCCTCTCTCTCTCTCTCTCTTTGTAAGCTCCCTTTTTTTTATTTGTTGGCTGGTTGGGGTTTTCCCGGGCCTTTTTTACATGTTCCGTCACCAAAAGGGCTGGGGCGTGAGCAGCCCTCATAAGCGCTGATTTTTTCCCCGAACGAATTTTAAAAAAAAATAGGTTTTGAATCTCTTTTCCCCCCCCCCCCCCCCCCCCTCCCCCCCCCCCCCCCCCCCCACAGGTGCCCCCTTTTCCTGGCTATGCCAAAGGGACTATTACAGCATTATAAAATTTTATTGCCAAACCCAAACTAGCCCTTTATGGTGGCTGTTTCACTTTCCCTTGCAGGTAAAATGGATACCACTGGGCTTCATGCTACGACTATGACTGACAGATAACCACACCATTAACAGCCGGAGCCAAAACAACCCAAAGGGTTTTCAATGATTAAAAAAGAATTTTGGGCCCCCCCCTTTTTATTTTAAAAAAAAAAAATAGGTTTTTTTCCCCCGGGTAATAAACAAAACCCCCCCGTATTTTTACGGGGGAGTTTCAATTTTAAACATCTTTCCCTTTTCCATTTTCGGAAAAAATGTTTTTCACACCCCACAAACCACACCCCACACCCCACCATGTTTGCCTCACTTCCTTGGGCAAACGATAGGGAAAAATTTAATGAAGGGTGATTTTTTTAGAAAAAAAAAGGGGGGTTTTTGGGGGCCCAAAGGGGGGGGGCTTGTTTCCCCGGGGGAAGGAAAATTTTTCCTGTTTCCCTGTGTCAAAATGTCGCCCCCTGTTCCCCAGCTCCCTGGCCCTTTTTGTTTTTCCTAAAAGACCATTCGCCTTTAAAGGAAAGTAGCAGTGTCTGTTTGGGATCCCCGGGGCCCCTACAGTTTTTTTCTTTGGGGGAAGGGTTCGGGCCCCATTCCTCCTTTGCTGCCTGAAAAGGGCCCCCCAGTCCTGCAGGAAGTGGGGGAGTGTCCTTTCCCCAGCTTCCCCACATGAGCACATGGGGGAGGGTACCACTTTCATCGAATAACTGACAGCTGACGGATTTTCAAACCACTGACAACAATCACTGGCAATTATTTCAAAACTGGTTGGGGCTTTTTTGTTGTTTTTTGCTTTTTGTTTTGGGGTGGTTGTTGTTTATTGATCAATCAAGATTCTTATTTTTAGCAGCGGTCTGTTTGGGTAAAAAAAAAACAACCCGCACAACGATAGTTAAGCGAAAAAAGAAAAAACCCACAAAATCTCGGGTTATGCACTCCTGTTGTTTATTTGTAAATGTGTTTGTTCTTTTCCCCTTCTACTTATTTTGGAAGCGGAACAACTGAAAACTTAGCAGGGTAATGTCAGCACTGAGTCCTTTCTTCTGACAATTTCTGATATAACATTTTAGTTTTCTTCTGACATTTTCTTACATTCTTATATAAATTACATGTTAGTATTTTTCTCACATTAGGTTAGAGGTTTCTGTCCCGGAGTAAACCAAACGGCTGTCCCCTCACACAGCTATTCAGGCCATTCTGTACATTAGGTTAGAGGTTTCTGTCCCGGAGTAAACCAAACGGCTGTCCCCTCACACAGCTATTCAGGCCGTTCTGCTACAGGAGCCCATGTGCTAGGGGTCACCAAGCCTGTGGCAGCCCTGGGAAGCAGCTTAGTTGCCTACTTGCCTCATCACCCCAGGGAAAAAAGATCTAAAAACGGTCTAAAAAGGAACCCCCCCCCTCTCTCTCTCTCTTCTCTTCCTCTCTCTCCTCTCTCTCTCTCTCTCTCTCTCTCTCTCTCACACACACACATGCATGAGGAAAACTACCACCCGGCACTAGAATGAAACAAATACACAGTACCCAACTACTCCTAGTAAAAAATCCAAACAAACAAATTTTTTTTAAACCCACCTCTCTCCCCCCCCCCCCCCTCGCACCCTCAAAAACCCAGAAAAAAACAAACAAAACAAACAAGACCAAAGCCAAAATCAAACCAACCAACAAGATTTCTCCATAAATACCCCCTCCCTCCCCCCCACCCACACACACAACCACCACCACCACCACCACCGCTACCACCATTACCACACGCCACCACCACCACCGCCACCACTACCACACACCACCACCACCACCACCACTACCACACAACACCATACACACCACCACCACCACCACCACCGCCACCACTACCACACACCACCACCACCACCACCACTACCACACAACACCATACACACCACCACCACCACCACACAACACCACCAACACCACACACCACCACCACCACCACCACCGCTACCACCATTACCACACACCACCACCACCACCACCACACCACACACCACCACCACAACCACCACTACCACACAACACCACACAACACCACCACCACCACTACACCACACAACACCACAACCACCACCACTACCACACACACCACCACTACCACCCCACCACCACCACCACCACCACACCACACACACACACACCACCACACCACCACCACCCACCACACACCACCACCACACCACAACCACATACCACACACCACCACACACACAACCACCCCACCCACCACCCCCCACCACACACCACCCGCTACCACCACACCACCACACACACCACTAACCCCCCCCCCCCCCGGCCCCCCACCGTGTAAATCCAGGTACTCACGAAGCGGTAGGACTGCTCGATGCCCGGCACGCGGTCAGTGGTGCAGCACACGCCGTTCTGGGAGCGCACGGAGATGTGCAGGCCGGGCACCCCGTCATCGCTGCAGGGAAAGCACGAGTACAGCTGATCCGCCGACCCCCCTGCCCCCCCCACCCCCACCCGGGACCCCCCGCCCCCGCCACCCCCACCCCCACCAACCCCACCCGCGGTCGTCTCCAGCTGGCGCGAGGACTGCCAGAAGCCGATGAAGATGCCCAGCAGCACGGCGAAGAGCAGGTTGAGGGCCAGCGACACGAGCAGGACGCAGCGGATGGTGCGCGAGTTGAACCCAGAGCTGATCTGGCGGTACAGGCGAACGGCGGCTTTGCGCGGCAGGCTCTCGTGGATCTCGTTGACGGAGTTGTCGGCCTCCTCCATGGACACGGGCCGCAGCAAGGAGGCGGGTCTGCCCAGACGACAGGGCAGAGGCCTGTCCGGCACGTCGAAGTGCACCGTGCCCGTCATGGCGGCCCGCTCGCCCTCCGCGTCCTCCGCCGTTGGGAATGCCGTCTGCAAGACAGGGGGAGAGAGAGAGAGAAACGGTAAGTTCCTGTTCCACTGTGGAAGGAAGGGAATTACTGTTAACACTGTGGAAGGAAGGGAATTGCTGTTACATTGTGGAAGGAATGGAAGTGCTGTTACACTGTGGAAGGAATGGAATTACTGTTAACACTGTGGAAGGAAGGGAAGTGCTGTTACACTGTGGAAGCAATGGAATTACTGTTAACACTGTGGAAGGAATGGAATTACTGTTAACACTGTGGAAGGAATGGAAATACTGTTACACTGTGGAAGGAATGGAAATACTGTGACACTGTGGAAGGAATGGAAATACTGTCACACTGTGGAAGGAATGGAAATACTGTTACACTGTGGAAGAAAGGAACAGCACACCGGCAAAGTCACACTTGAAGGAATGCCACACCAGGACAAGAATACCAACAGGAAAGTAACACCAGGACAAGAATACCAACAAGAAAGTAACACCAGGAGAAGAATACCAACAGGAAAGTAACACCACGAGAAGAATACCAACAAGGAAAGTAACACCACGAGAAGAATACCAACAGGAAAGTAATACCAGACAAGAATACCAACAGGAAAGTAACACCACGAGAACAATACCAACAGAAAAGTAACACCACGAGAACAATACCAACAGGAAAGTAACACCACGAGAACAATACCAACAGAAAAATAACACCACGAGAACAATACCAACAGAAAGTAACACCACGAGAACAATACCAACAGAAAAGTAACACCACGAGAACAATACCAACAGAAAAGTAATACCACGAGAACAATACCAACAGGAAAGTAACACCACGAAAGAATACCAACAGGAAAGTAATACCACGAGAAGAATTACCAACAGGAAATAACACAGAGAAGAATACCAACAGGAAAGTAATACCACGAGAAGAATACCAACAAGAAAGTAACACCAGGACAAGAATACCAACAGGAAAGTAACACCACGACAAGAATACCAACAGGAAAGTAATACCACGACAAGAATACCAACAGGAAAGTAACACCACGAGAAGAATACCAACAGGAAAGTAATACCAGGACAAGAATACCAACAGGAAAGTAATATCAAAAGAACAGTACCCCAAAAATGGTTACATAAATCCAAGGAAGAAAAGAAAACCACTTGGAAAAACCCACACAACAAAAGAGGCAATAACACCAACTGAAGAGAATACCACTTGAAGAGAAAGAAGAAAAAGAAATAGTGGGTAGCAAAATGATACACCAGAAAAATACAGTTCTAGCCAAATGAAACCATGACAAGAGGAGAATCGTCCTGGTTAAACAAAGACATCTTACATAATCACCCAGAGGAAAAACTCCCTACGAAAACAACACGAATGATGGAACCCAAGGAAGAGGTCTACACACACACACACACACACACACACACACACACAACACACACACACCACAGCCCGCACGCACACACACACCACACACACACACACACACACACACACACACACACACACACACACAACAGCAAACATCGTCCACGGTCCACATTTGGAGAAAAACAAAAGTGAACAACAATGCCACATGAACATAACTAAACGCTGACGGAAAAAGCCATGATAGCAAAAGACATGATGGAAGAAAGACGGAAAGGCAGGATGCAAAACACTAAGTAAAAATAAAATAAATAAAAATAAAAATAGGAAGATGTCAGAAGAGGCATACATGTATTCTCTTTTCTCTGTCGGAAAGAAAGCTGCCTTGATGATTCTTCGTGCACGGATTGTAGTTCTTTTAGTATTTGTATACAGCTTTTTGATTCACAGGTGCAGTCAATTTTGCAGTATGGGGCCGAAATATGGGCTTTTGAGAATAGCGGAGTGATTGAAAAGTTACACTTATTAGCTATGAAACGCTTTTTGAATGTAGACAGTAGAACACCCAATGACTTTGTTTATGGTGAACTTGGAAGGTACCCTATATATTTAAATTCGTATGTAAATGCGTCAGTTATTGGTTAAAATTGACTAGAATGAATTGTAGTAGATTACCGTATAAAGAGTATAGGACTTTGTATAGATTGGACAGAAATGGAAAAAAGACTTGGACTTCAGGAATTCGAAAATGTTTGTATACTTATGGTTTTGCGTATGTTTGGGAAAATCAGGGAGTAGAGAATACTATTACACAGTTTATGAAAAGTTTTAAACAAAGAATCATAGACTGCAGGTGGCAGGAGTGGCATGATCATATAAACTAGTCATACTCATAGATTTGCAGAGTATAGGATGTTTAAGTCGAATAATATAGGATATTTAAGTCGAGTAATAAACTTGAAATGTACATTGGAATAACAATGAATAGATATGTAAAGAGTGCGTTGACAAAACTTAGGTTAGGTGTATCAGGACATAGCATGTCACCGGTTCAGATATAAAAAGAGGGAGACTGATAACGTGGCAATGTGCCGGTTATGTCCTAGTTCTGAGGAAAATGAAGTTCATTTCATGTTATGCTGCCCTGTTCTTCATGATTACTGAATTAATTCTGCCTAAATTTTATAATAATCCATGTCGCTTTAGATTCAATTTACTTATGGCATCTCAAAATGAGAATATACTATACAATTTGGCACTGTATACTTAGAAAGCTTTGAGAAGATTATATACAGTGGCAACATAATCTATAGAGCTGTAATATATATTTTTTAATGGAAAAACGCCTGTTAAAATGTATGATGCTTATACACATTCATATTCAACTTCATACTTGTGTTAATATCATGTGTATCCCCTTGAGAAAGGGGCCTAGGCCTAAATCTGAATAAACGTTTCGCATTCGCATCTTTTCTCTGTCGTGCGGACTAGGTGCTTTAAATGAAACAAAGTATCCAGTTAAACGCAACTAGAATACCCAATACATGGTCATACACCAAGCATAACTGACAAGTTTTCAAAGTCAAAGATAACAAGTATCCCAGTGTGTAGGAGAACAGGCTTAAAAATCACCAACGAAAAATATAACAAACAAAATAAACCAAATAAATGTTATATCAAATGAGGAAAATTGAATCACATGACAATGAGACCAAAGTAGATTAAAAGTACAACGATTGTAAACAAAATATCATCGTGAAACAAAATATCATTAAAAAAACAAAAAGAGAGAAAGAAAAGAGAGAGAAGATGAGAAAGAGAGATAGAGAAGAGAGGAGAAGAGAGAAGAGAAGGGGGAGAAGAGAGAGAAGAGTAGAGAGAAGTATAGAGATTGGGAGAGAAGAGAAAGAGGGGGATGAGTGAGAGGGGAGAGGAGAGAAAGATGAGTAGAGAGAGAGAAGAGAGAGAGAGAGAGAGAGAGAGAGAGAGAGAGAGGAGAGAGAGAGAGAGAGGAGAGAGAGAGAGAGAGAGAGAGAGAGAGAGAGAGAGAGAGAAGAGGAGAGAGCCAAGACAAGTCACACCACATGAATGCCCTAAGGAGGCCATCTGACAGATGGCCAGTATGACGCACACGCCAAAGTCTCGCCATTGGTCAACCTCCCAGCTCTAGCCGAGGAAACAACGACCAAACGACACAACAACAACAACAACAACAACCACACACAACACCAACAACAACAAAAACCCACCACACGAAAAACGAGCATACCAAAAGAAAAGCAAAACAAGCACACAACAAGGGAGGGAGGGCAGAGGAGAAAGAAGAAGCAAAGAAGAGAGAGAGGAGAGAGAGAGGACAACACAAGGCAGCGGCGGGATCTCCCTTTTATCTTCCACTGGAAAGTTCTGCATATCACCCCACACCCTAAAAAAAACCACACAACGCAAAAAAACCACACCACAAAAAAACACCACAACCAAAAAAACAAAAAAACAAATTTTTAAAAACCGCTTAAACAACCAACAAAACCAAACCAAACCAAACCCAGCAAAGAAAGACATAGAAACAGAGTGAAAGACAGGAAAGAGTGAAGAAAGAGAAGAAAGGGGGTGAGGGGAACAAAAAAGAATGGAAGGAAGAAACAATGACTATACACTACCAACACAGAACGTTATGCTTTCTGCTTTCCGCCATCGTGGGAAGTGCCATAGACAGGAAAAAGTGCATCACCGTAAAACCCACTGCTACACACGTGTGTGTGTGTGTGTGTGTGTGTGTGTGTGTGTGTGTGTGTGTGTGTGTGTGTGTATATATATATATATATTATATATATATATATATTATATATATATATATATATATAATATATATATATATATATATTATTATATCACATAACTGCTTCCCACTTAAAGACAGGCTGTGGGAGTTTTCCAACTGGGTTGTTTCATCAGGAAGTGTGTTGGATAATGGAGTTGAACTAATATTAGTAATATTATTAT
>CM054155.1:1465805-1485805 GCA_028751875.1 Rapana venosa | reverse complement strand
TCCATTATCCTCGATATAAAAGAATGAAATAAAATTTTAAAAAATTATTGTAAATCTCTCTCCTCAGCATGTAAAAACCTTGTCAGGGACTCAAATATGTATCAGGGTATTTAAAAAAAAAAAAAAAAGATGCCAAAATGCAGTTTGCATTGATGGTGACCCCTTCCTTTCCCCCATCTGCAGTGGAAGAAACTGTGACCAATAATTCATCTGAATCTGAACATGGTTCTGTCAACCATGAGGTGGAACCCATGCCATGCAGATCACTAGGGCTGCAGTAGTCATCATGAATGCATTTTTCTTGGTTACAATGTGTGTTTTGTGCCCAGTCCCCTTCCCACTGCACCCTTATGAATGGGCTTTAAAAGTTGATCACAGTAAAATATTGGGTGTGTGTGTGTGTGTGTGTGTGTGTGTGTGTGTGTGTGTGTGTGTGTGTGTGTGTGTGTGTGTGTGTGTGTGATACTGTTGCAGGGAGCCCTAACACTGAAACACCAAGGACCTGATTACCTGTAAAAGCTGGCGTCAATCTGATACTGTCAACACAAATTGTGGTGGGAAAAAAATACTGAACTGTCACCTATCATGTGTGTGTGAAAGACAGACAGAGAGAGAGAGAGAGAGAGAGAGAGAGAGAGAGAGGAGAGGGAGAGAGAGAAGAGAGAGAGAGAGGAGAGAGAGAGAGAGAGAGAGAGAGGAGAAAACAGAGAGAGAGAGAAACAGAGAGAGAGAGAGAGCATTGTGAATTTTACATGAGAGAGAGAGAGAGCATTGTGATTTTACATGAGAGAGAGAGACAGAGACAGAGACAGAGAGACAGAGACAGAGACAGAGAAGAGAGAGAGAGAGAGAGAGAACATTGTGAATTTTACACGGTCCTTTCAGTTTCTGTTAAGATACACGCACAAGAAACCTAGCGCCTTACAGCTGGCATTCTTCAGCCTGTTGCAGACAGAACTGACCACACACTTAGTGCTTGTTATTTACGCCTGTATCAGACTTTTACTCACTTTTTCTCTACCTGTGAAACTGTGAAACACTAGGCCTCTGCAAAGCTTTTGTGTGCGTGTGTGTGTGTGTGTGAAGTCAAATTTTTATTTCCAGATGGTACATTGAATAAGCAATGCATATGCTTTTATTCATTAAGCCATCTATCTGAGAACAAATTTCTTAATGATTATACTGAAATACTACATCATCGCAACCTTTACCAATAAATCGAACCAGTCAAAAAGAGGAAAATCGATCAAATAATGTGTGTGTGTGTGTGTGTGTGTGTGTGTGTGTGTGTGTGTGTGTGTGTGTGTGTGTGTGTGTGTGTGTGTGTGTGTGTGTGTTTCGATGTTAATTTCCCCCAACACTTTTTCAACAGAAGTTTTGGTTACAACTCCCAGCTTAACTCAGACAGAAAGTTCAACACTTCCACCCAGCTTTGCTGATGTTCAGAACTAGAAACCTGCACAGACAGACAGAAGCCACATCACTTTCCCCATCAGACAAGTTATACGATTTGTCAATCCTTCTTACTGGCGGCGGCGGCGGGAGAGAAAAAAACATGTTCAGAGAATCGGACTTTACCTGACGGTGAAGTAGTTCTGAGTAAACAGCAGAGAAGTCTGATTTCACAGTTGGCCGAGTCTTCAGAATGCCTGGCGGAGAGAAAGCAGCCAAGCGCAGTACAGTACAGTACAGTAGTAGCAGTAGGCCAGGCCAGGCCTGGACTAGCAGCAGCAGTAGTAGTAGTAGGCTAAATCCTCTTTCTCCAATACACCTTCACCAATAAGAAAGAATCCCAACACGCTGGCCAACTAGGTTGGTGGGGCAAGCCAGTGAGCGGAGTGTCGCAATCCTGTTTTTTTGCTCCAAATCACGAAGCACGGCCCAAAGCTTGTATTAGGCAACCACCAACCCACCAACTTTTTTGTCGACTGCCACAGGGAGTGCAGGTCGATGATAGTTATCTGCCCTTGGCCGAACTGAATGAAACGCCTACACACGAACCCGACACTCCCAATCAATACAAGTATCTCAGCGCGGCGCCTGCGGCCTACCTTCGCCCCGCGAGAGCCGATGATCGGGTTGATTTGGGGGTTTTCACACAATAAGTTCTGCCTGTTATGGTAAAACTTCTGGTATTCCCCATATCCGTCTTCACTGGATACTTTATTTCCCAGTATTGTGAGTGGCTCTGCCCCATAGAGATAGATAATTCATGGGTTGTTTTTGACCTGTCAATCCTTGGTTAGGCCTGGCCCCCTCGATCACTAATTCAGAACAATCACAAGAGAAACACTTTAGACAGAGGGTTCAAACCTACCTTTGTAGCCTTGCTGAACCTCACAGAGAAAACCTGTCGGAAATAAAAGTCACACCATAGAGAGACGTTGCAGCATAGGCTGGGCCTAGTCCCTGTGGTTGGAGCACCTGCGTGTGTGTCGACTTGTTGGGTGCACAGTCTAAACTTTCTCACCCATTCACTGCACGGCCTTTCTCCTCGGAATTTCCACTGGAGCAGACAGCCCTCAACCAATCAGAAGGCCGGACTCATATGCGGTGCGTGCGAGCCTCGTTAAGACCACGAGACCGCTGGCAGACGACAGTCAGCAACTTTGCCACAACCTGCTGTTTTTGGAGAGAGAACTTTACAACTGCAGAGAGTTAGACTAGAGTTAGGCTAGCCTATAGACTTGGGCAATGCTTGTTCCCGATCTGAGGACTACTGTCGGGATTCAGCGACTTTTTGTCAATTTAACCAGTCTTGAACTCCAGCCCTCGGCTTTATCGATGTATGACCCTGCTCATTTGCATAAGCGTGCAGGTCACAGACGTAGGATGCGTCATCGGAGTTGCCACTGGAGTGGAAATCCCGCTCCTGTTGTATCTAGGAGGCGGGTGGGCTGTTTGGCTTCCGCCAGAATGTCATCCATTTCTTGGGAATTATGATGGATGATAGGAGGTCCGCGCTTGTAAAGCTGATCTTTTCCTCGCCCCCCCCCCCCCCCCCCCCCCCCCCCCCCCCCCCCTGTGTGTGTGTGTGTGTGTGTGTGTGTGTGTGTGTGTGCACATGAGTACACGTGTGTGTGTGTGTGCACATGAGTACACGTGTGTGTGTGTGTGTGTGTGTGTGTGTGTGTGTGTGTGTGTGTGTGTGTATACATGTGTGTGTATACATGTGTGTGTACACATGTGTGTGTACACATATGTGTGTGTGTGTGTACACACACATGAGTGTGTGTACACGTGTGTGTGTTTGCTCTCTCTGTCTCTGTCTCTATCTCTCTCTCTCTCCCTCTCTCTCTCTCTCTCTCTCTCTCTCTCTCTCTCTCTCACACACACCACACACACACACACACACACACACACACACTTGCTGGTATGTGCACACACAAAGAAATGAGGCAATACATTTTGAAGCAAAGAAAAAGTCAGAAAGACAACCCGCACCCCCATCCTCCTCCACCCCCCCCCCCCCCCCCCCCCCCCCCACAACCCAATCAAAAAAGTGCCCCCCCCCCCCCCCCCCCCCCCCTCCAACAAAAATTCAGGGTTAAAAAACGTTGAATAGTCAACTTATCTCCCCCCCCCCCTTCCATCTGTCTTCCATCTCCCCCCCCCCCCCCCCCCCCCCCCCCCCACTGCTTTTCCCTGCACCCCGCCACCCACCCCCCTGCCCTTCCTGATTCTGGACATGGCTATCCATACAGCGTGAGTGACATCAGCACAGTTGATGTTGATGTTGATGCTGGTGATCACAACTATCAAATAGGCACTGGTGGTGTTGATGCTGGTGATCAGAACTATCAAATCAACACTGTTGATGTTGATGTTGATGATCACAACTATCAAATCAGCACTGTTGATGTTGATGTTGATGCTGGTGATCACAACTACCAAATAGGCACTGGTGGTGTTGATGTTGATGCTGGTGATCACAACTACCAAATCAGCACTGTTGATGTTGATGTTGATGCTGGTGATCACAACTACCAAATAGGCACTGGTGGTGTTGATGTTGATGCTGGTGATCACAACTACCAAATAGGCACTGGTGGTGTTGATGCTGGTGATCACAACTATCAAATAGGCACTGTTGATGTTGATGTTGATGGTCACAACTATCAAATCAGCACTGTTGATGTTGGTGGTGTTGATGTTGATGTTGATGGTCAGAACTATCAAACCAGCACTGTTGATGTTGATGGTGTTGATGTTGATGGTCAGAACTATCAAATCAGCACTGTTGATGTTGATGGTGTTGATGTTGATGGTCAGAACTATCAAACCAGCACTGTTGATGTTGGTGGTGTTGATGTTGATGGTCAGAACTATCAAACCAGCACTGTTGATGTTGGTGGTGTTGATGTTGATGGTCAGAACTATCAAACCAGCACTGTTGATGTTGGTGGTGTTGATGTTGATGGTCAGAACTATCAAACCAGCACTGTTGATGTTGGTGGTGTTGATGTTGATGGTCAGAACTATCAAACCAGCACTGTTGATGTTGATGGTGTTGATGTTGATGTTGATGGTCACAACTATCAAATCACCACTGTTGATGTTGATGGTGTTGATGTTGATGTTGATGGTCACAACTATCAAATCAGCACTGTTGATGTTGGTGGTGTTGATGTTGATGTTGATGGTCAGAACTATCAAACCAGCACTGTTGATGTTGGAGGTGTTGATGTTGATGGTCAGAACTATCAAACCAGCACTGTTGATGGTGTTGATGTTGATGTTGATGGTCAGAACTATCAAACCAGCACTGTTGATGTTGATGGTGTTGATGTTGATGGTCAGAACTATCAAACCAGCACTGTTGATGTTGATGGTGTTGATGTTGATGTTGATGGTCAGAACTATCAAACCAGCACTGTTGATGTTGATGGTGTTGATGTTGATGGTCAGAACTATCAAACCAGCACTGTTGATGTTGATGGTGTTGATGTTGATGTTGATGGTCAGAACTATCAAACCAGCACTGTTGATGTTGATGGTGTTGATGTTGATGTTGATGGTCAGAACTATCAAACCAGCACTGTTGATGGTGTTGATGTTGATGTTGATGGTCAGAACTATCAAACCAGCACTGTTGATGTTGGTGGTGTTGATGTTGATGTTGATGGTCAGAACTATCAAACCAGCACTGTTGATGTTGGTGGTGTTGATGTTGATGGTCAGAACTATCAAACCAGCACTGTTGATGGTGTTGATGTTGATGTTGATGGTCAGAACTATCAAACCAGCACTGTTGATGTTGATGGTGTTGATGTTGATGGTCAGAACTATCAAACCAGCACTGTTGATGTTGATGGTGTTGATGTTGATGTTGATGGTCAGAACTATCAAACCAGCACTGTTGATGTTGATGGTGTTGATGTTGATGGTCAGAACTATCAAACCAGCACTGTTGATGTTGATGGTGTTGATGTTGATGGTCAGAACTATCAAACCAGCACTGTTGATGTTGATGGTGTTGATGTTGATGTTGATGGTCAGAACTATCAAACCAGCACTGTTGATGTTGATGGTGTTGATGTTGATGTTGATGGTCAGAACTATCAAACCAGCACTGTTGATGGTGTTGATGTTGATGTTGATGGTCACAACTATCAAACCAGCACTGTTGATGGTGTTGATGTTGATATTGATGGTCAGAACTATCAAATCAGCACTGTTGATGTTGATGATGTTGATGTTGATGGTCAGAACTATCAAACCAGCACTGTTGATGTTGATGGTGTTGATGTTGATGGTCAGAACTGTCTTTTTCAGTGATGTAGCTGCTTGAGGAGCAGTATCCAACTTGAAACCAGTCATGTGTGTTGAGAGAGAGAGAGAGAGAGAGAGAGAATGAGAGAGAGAGAGAGGAGGGAGAGGGAGAGAGGAGAGAGAGAGAGAGAGAGAGAGAGAGAGAGAGAGAGAGAGAGAGAGAGAGAGAGAGAGAGAGAGAGAGAGAGAGAGAGAGCACTTACCCACCGATAAACACGTTCTCTCTCTCTCTCTCTCTCTCTCTCTCTCTCTCTCTCTCTCTCTCTCTCTCTCTCTCTCTCTCTCTCTCTCTCTCTCTCTCTCTCTCTCTCTATCTCTCTCGCTCTCTCTCACCATCTTGCGCACACCTTAAAACCCGTTCCGCTTTTCGAAAGAGTAGGTGATTGTGTGCCGGTGGGAACAGATGACAAAATTTTAAAAACTGCATACATACGGGAACTGGATGTAAAAAAGCACATAAGTGCTTATTCCATTATCCTCGAAATAAGAGAATAAAATAAGATAAATAACACACACACCACACACACTACAAGTGACAAAACACACACTTTTACTCACACACACACACACACACACTTTTACACACACACACACACACACACACACACACACACACACACAACACAACACACACACACACACACACACACACACGCGTGTACGCCAGGAGGAAAGAGGGACAGATCCCCTCTAAGTAAGGATGAGTGTTGCCGCCAGTTCTCTCCCCTGAAGCGTTGTAGGGGCATGGCCAGACAAGCCCAGTCCGCTGCCATCCAGCCACCCAGCATGCGTCTTTACCGGTCTGTGTCACAGTGACTGAAGTCGCCAAGTCAGAATGCGGCTGCCTACCTCCAGGGAGGGTAAAAGCGGTGGCATACGCAAAAGTTTACGGTTGGTGCACCCGGGAGCGGTAGGGGAGGAGGGAAAACAGCAAAGTAGGTCAATGATGACGTAATAAGATAACAACAACAACAACAATTACATGAATACCAAGCACTAAGTCCATGCAAAAACAGATAGGGAAATGAAGAAGAAAGAAAGAGGTCACTGAATGACATAATGAATTAAATACCGAAAGAAATAATGTAAAGAGAGAGAGAGAGAGAGAGGAGAGAGAGAGAGAGAGAGAGAGAGAGAGAGAGAGAAGAGAGATGAATGAGAGAGAGAGAGAGAGAGAGAGAATGACAATGACATGACAATGACAAATGCAGAGAGAGAGAGAGAATGAAAGAAAGAGTGACAATGACAAATTTTTTATGAGAGAGAGAGAGAGAGAGAGATGAGCGAGAGAGAGAGAGAGAATAAAAAAGGAAAAGAGGTGAATCAATAACATAATAATTATTCTAATATTGAATGAATGAATGCAAATTGATTATTGACCAGAGAAAATTCCACACCGCCAATTCAGGAGTCCCAGGGTAAATGAATGAATGAATGAATGAATGCAGACAAACAAAAAAGGATCCAAATGAACAAGCAAACAAACAGAGAAGTCAAAGAACGCCCACAGAAAATCAGCAGACAGACAGCCATAAAGACAGCCTGATATAGCTGACAGACAGCCCATAAAGACAGCCTGATATAGCTAACAGACAGCCCATAAAGACAGCCTGATATAGCTGACAGACAGCCCATAAAGACAGCCTGATATAGCTGACAGACAGCCATAAAGACAGCCTGATATAGCTGACAGACAGCCATAAAGACAGCCTGGTATAGCTGACAGACAGCCATAAAGACAGCCTGATATAGCTGACAGACGGCCCATAAAGACAGCCTGATATAGCTGACAGACGCCATAAAGACAGCCTGATATAGCTGACAGACAGCCATAAAGACAGCCTGATATAGCTGACAGACAGCCATAAAGACAAGCTGATATAGCTGACAGACAGCCCATAAAGACAGCCTGATATAGCTGACAGACAGCCCATAAAGACAGCCTGATTATAGCATGACAGACCATAAAGACCCTGATATAGCTGACAGACAGCTCATAAAGACAGCCTGATATAGCTGACAGACAGCCCATAAAGACAGCCTGATATAGCTGACAGCCGCCATAAAGACAGCCTGATATAGCTGACAGACAGCCCATAAAGACAGCCTGATATAGCTGACAGACAGCCCATAAAGACAGCCTGATATAGCTGACAGACAGCCATAAAGACAGCCTGATATAGCTGACAGACAGCCCATAAAGACAGCCTGATATAGCTGACAGACAGCCCATAAAGACAGCCTGATATAGCTGACAGACAGCCATGAAGACAGCCTGATATAGCTGACAGCCCATAAAGACAGCCTGGTATAGCTGACAGCCAGCCCATAAAGACAGCCTGATATAGTGACGACAGCATAAAGACAGCCTGATATAGCTGACACAGCCATAAGACAGCCTGATATAGCTGACGACAGCCATAAAAACAGCCTGATATAGATGACAGACAGCCATGAAGACAGCCTGATATAGCTGACAGCCCATAAAGACAGCCTGGTATAGCTGACAGCCAGCCCATAAAAACAGCCTGATATAGCTGACACAGCCATAAAGACAGCCTGATATAGCTGACACAGCCATAAAGACAGCCTGAAATAGCTGACGGACAACCCATAAAGACAGCCTGATATAGCTGACAGACAGCCATAAAAACAGCCTGATAAGCTGACACAGCCATAAAGACAGCCTGGTATAGCTGACAGACAGCCATAAAGACAGCCTGATATAGCTGACACAGCCATAAAGACAGCCTGATATAGCTGACACAGCCATAAAGACAGCCTGATATAGCTGACACAGCCATAAAGACAGCCTGATATAGCTGACAGATCAACGCCATAAAGACAACTCTGATATATCAGACAGCCATAAAGACAGCCTGATATAGCTGACAGACAGCCCATAAAGACAGCCTGATATAGCTGACAGACAGCCATAAAGACAGCCTGATATAGCTGACAGACAGCCATAAAGACAGCCTGATATAGCTGACAGACAGCCATAAAGACAGCCTGATATAGCTGACAGCTATCATGAAACTGACGCTGACAGACAGACAGACAGCCGCAGGCGGCTGACAGTTAAGGACAGTCCACTGACTGTGTGGGGTGCTGAGTCTGCTCTGCATACGAAAGAGCATCCTGACTGATAGCTGACAGGCACACTGAAGACGAGACTGATGATTGACTGACTGGCGATGACAGACAGACGATATGACAGACTGATGATCTGACAGATACGATAGACAGACGATGACTGACTGACTGACGACATGACAGACAGACGACATGACAGACTGACAGACAGACAGATAGACTGACTGACTGACTGACTGACAGACAGACTGACTGACTGACAGACAGACTGACTGACTGACTGACTGACAGACAGACAGACAGACAGACAGACTGACTGACTGACTGACTGACAGACAGACAGACAGACTGACAGACAGACAGATTGACTGAATGACAAATAGACTGACTGACAGATAGACTGACCGACTGACAGACAGACTGACTGACTGACTGACTGACTGACATACTGACAGACAGACTGACTGACTGACTGACTGACTGACTGACAGACAGACAGACAGACTGACTGACTGACTGACTGACAGACAGACAGACAGACTGACTGACTGACTGACTGACTGACTGACAGACAGACTGACTGACTGACTGACTGACTGACTGACTGATTGACAGACTGACTGACTGATAGACAGACAGACAGACTGACTGACAGACAGACAGACAGACTGACTGACTGACTGACTGACTGACTGACTGACTGAATGAATGAATGAATGAATGAATGAATGAATGAATGAATGAATGAATGAATGACTGGGGTTTTTTTAAAAAATTATAATTATTTTATATCGAGGATAATAGAATAAGCACTTATGTGCTTTTTTACATCCAGTCCCCGTGTGTATGCGGTTTTGTAAATTCTGTCATCTGTTCCCACCGGCACACAATGGCCTACTCTTTCGAAAAGCGGAACAGGATTTAACGTGTGCGCAAGATGTTCTGCGTGCGTTCGCACACGGGGCGTCGGTTTATAGTCTCATCCGAAGGACTTTGGGGAGAGTGGAGTCTGAACTGATGTTAACTCCTGGGAAAAATATTCCCTTGAACGGGAATCGAACCCGGGTCGTCAGATTGCGAGCGCAATGTTCTAACCACCAGGCTATCCCGCCCCCCATACAAGCGGGCAACAGGGAGTGTGGGGGGTGGCAGCTAGGGAGTGTTGCTGGTCAGTCTGGTCATGGTCTGCCCACAGAGAGCTGCTTGGTGCTGCTGGTAGTTGTCAGAGTCGCTACATAGGACAACTCCGCTGGGGCTCTAACATGTTTTTTATTGCTCTGTTATGACATGTTCTAAACAATGTTCTTTGTAGTTTCAGAGTACAGTTACCATTGACACCTTTCGTAGCTCTCACACACATGCACACCTATCACCCCCCCCCCACCCCACCACACACACACACACGAGGTATACTACACGCGCCCATGATAAACACCACCATATGCATATGGAGGCCTAGGAATGAATCAGAGCTGTTTTACCTGATGTTGTATTTTATACTTATGTAACACTACCACCCACAATTTCATCTGTACCAAACCTAGTAAATACATAATGTCTTCATGACGTACAGTCTTACACAGCAACATTATCATCGTCAAACATGCACTTATATAGTAGCCAGTCCTGAAGGAACACATGGTAGTTCATAGATGTCGAGGCAATATAAAGTTCCGTTTCATAGCATGCTTTTAAATATTTCTTAAACATGGTGAAGAAAGGGCTAGCATCTTTAACCTTAGATCTGTACATAAAAAACTTGGCATATAATACAATTCTGGCAAATGTTGTGTCTGTTTTGACATAGTTATCTTGTCCAAAGAGCACAATCTTTTCATTTAAGTTTATGGACGTAGCTTCCCTGCTTGAATCTGCTGCTGCTTGTTGAAACTCCTGCCAAAATGTTTGCGTTACTGGGCAATGCCAGAACACATGACTGATACCATCTCTTTCATCTTTGCAGAACTACATAAGTCGTCAGTTACTGCACCCATTTTATGTAAAACAATGTTTGTTGCCAGCACTCTGTGGGTTAATCTGAGCTGGAACCATTTTAGTTTTATCTCTTTAATCCGTTTTATTTTCCTGAATGTTTTTTTCCCCAATTGATTTTCACGGCCAATTTTTCGTCCTATTTGTCAGAGCATTTTGGTTTCGAAGAGTCTGAACTTAAAATATCATAATATAACCTCGCACCTTTACCTGAGCGCTTTGATTTGTTGCTTTACAAGATTCAGCGCTATATAAATTCCATACATTATTATTATTATTATTATTATTATTATTATTATTATCTGAAGAATGTATAGTTCTCAATGTTTTAGGCAAAGGTTGTACTTTATTACTATTTGGTGCAAGCCTATTTTTCATATAGTTTTGTATGGCTTGTGCAATTCTTGTATAGGTAATAGAATTTGTGTTTATACTGTATTTGTTTTTAAACTGTTGAAACGACAGATACTCGGCTTTGTCATTCATAATATGACCTATCTGAAACACCTCTTTTCTATCCAAGATTTATGAAATATTGGGTTTTTTCCAACTTTGATATTGTGATTGCAGAAAATAGGTTCTGAAGGAATCTCATTAGATTCACAGCTTTGTTTTCTCCAAAACTGTCTGTTCGCAGACAAGACATCTTTCCAAAACATATTTAGACGTGTTTGATCGAATTCTAGTTCACCTCCTACCTTGTCAATTAAAGAGATCTTTGGATATATTACTAGTATAATACTTTTCCACTTATGACTGCTTGTGTTTAGCTTTCTTATCCAAGTCCCTTTTAGAGCAGCAACATATAGCCTTATGTCTGGGATACCAAGCCCACCGTTTTCAACATTTTTTACGCCGTTTTTCTACCAATTCTGTCTTTTTTCTATCCCAAACAAATTCAAATATATCTTTCTGAATAAGATTAATGCCTTTGTCTGGAGGATTTGGCAGCAGCATCCACAGGTATATTATTTTTGAAAGATTGGGAGATTTTAGACCTGCTGCTCTCCCTAAAGGTGTTATCTGTCTTTTTAACCATATTTTAAATAGTTTTCTTATTTCCATGAATTCTCTTTCATATTGATTTGAAAGCAGTCCTCATGATTACTAGTGAACCATATGCCAAGAATCTTGAATGATGGTGGATTCCAAACCATCTGTAGATGAGGCATATACTTTACTGATGAATTTCTTTTACTACCCAGCCATACAGCAACTGTTTTTCCATTATTCAGTAATAACCCAGAGACCTTTCCAAAACATTCTACAGTTCTTACAGTTTCTTCAAATGAAGTCTTATTGCCATCTAGAAAAATGTCTGTGTCATCGGTATACTGAGAAATCTTTATTTCTGTTTCAGCTATTTTAATTCCTTTGATCTGTTTATTTTCTTTGATCATGATGCTAAGAATTTCAACACAGAGAATGAACAAGTGTGGTGATATTGGATCCCCTTGTCTACATCCACAGCTGATATTAAACCAAGGAGATATCTTTCCATTTACTGATACTGCTGATTTTATACCGGTATAAAAGGTGGCGATCCATCTCTGAATTCCACAGCCAAATCCAAAGCCATCAAGAACTTTGAACATGAACTTCCAGTCTACCGAGTCGAAAGCTTTTTCAAAGTCAAGGCATAGAAGTAAGCCGGGAATATCATGACTTTTTGTGTAATCGATAAGTTAAAAAATGAGCCGTAGATTATCACCAATAAAGCGACTGGACAAAAAGCCAGTTTGGTCCTCGCTGATCACAGAGGGGAGGATAGCTTTGATTCTATTAGCAATACATGTAGATCGTATTTTATATACAGTATTGAGAAGGGAAATAGGTCTCCAGTTTTTTATGAAATGTTTTGGTTTGTTTTCTTTAGGTAGACATATGATTATGTCTTCTTTTGTGTTGATGATAATTCCCTTTTTCTAAACCCTTCGTTTAGTGATCTAATGACCAAAGGACCTAGCTTTAGCCAGAAAACCTTGAAAACCTCTGCCGAAAATCCATCTGTTCCTGGAGTCTTGTTATTTTTCATTCTTTTTAAAGCATTACTTGCTTCCTCCAATGAAATAGGTCCTTCAAGGGATTCTATTTCCTGGGCAGATAACTTTGGTATATTTTCTGTATTTACCAAATTGGTTACCTCCTACTCATCTAATTTTCTCTGCATATATAGCTTTTCATAAAAGATTTCTACATTTTCTATTATTTTGTTTGTTTTATATGCCTCTTCTCCATTGTCTAGAATTAATTTAGCAATTTGTTTACTGGTACAATTTCTCTTTCAAGATTGCAAAAGTATCTCGTAACTTTTTCCCCATCTGCAACCCATCTGGCTTTTGATCGGGGTAGTACGCCCCTCATCTTATGTTCTCTAATAATAATAATCATAATCATAATCATAATCATAATCATAATAATAATAATATAATAATAATAATAATAATAATAATAATAATAAATGAAATTTGTATAGCGCTATAGCAATCAGTGCCTGCTTATCACTCTCCAACAGCTGAATCTCATGCCCTGTTCAGGTCACTTTCTTTTCCAAGATCTCAATGCTTTGTTCTAAACGTTTTTGTTGTTCTTCCTCTTCTTTTTTCTTCTGTTTAGCATAAGCTATTGTTTTTGTTCTTACCTCCATTAACACGAGATCTAGCAGCAGTTGGTCAGAAATAGTGAAAAGAATGTCGGATTTGGGCATAGCAGCTATGTTGTTTTTATCGTAAGGTGATGCTGCATATTCAACTATACTTTTGTCAATGAGGTCGTTAATTATGTTTAGAAATTGTTTATCCTTTAGGAGTGAGGAATAAATGTCCACAGGGAATCCCTCTTTTCCTCTACACTGAAGAACTGCAAGTGTAAGGTAATCATGGAATGGTCTGTTCTGTACCCAGGCTTGATGTCAGCTTCCCTGACAGAAGTCCAGAGCAGATCTGATATGAGGAAGAAATCCAATCTGCTTTGCTGATATGGAGTATTTCTACGCCAGGTGTAACGTCTCGTTTCTGGGTTAAGTTCACGCCAAGTGTCTACTAGGTCAAGAGTGTCTATTAGATTTTCAACTTCTTCTTTTGCCTTGATATTATTGGAATGTTTGTAATGATAATAGTCTCTATCAAAATCCAATACCAAATTCCAATCTCCACCTATAAGGATTGATCGTAATCATAACTTTTAATCTGATCTTGTAGCTCTTCATAAAATTCAGGATGATCCCGGTTAGGACCGTACAGACTTACGATAAGAAAGTTTTTATCAAACATCCTCATGGAGACAAAATGTAGTTGCCGTTCAGATCTTTGAACACTTTCTTAACTTCAAATTCAAAATTGTTATTGAACAGAACTGCAACTCCTCTAGCATTTGAATTCTATCTATCTATCTATCTGTCCCGTAGTCTGACGACCGTGGGGGACCCTCAAGACTCAGCAACCAGTTCCCTCAATCATCTTATGATTGCTTATTCCAAGGTTTTGTGATTCTAGGCTGTCCATTCACTGTGTATTCCTCCCTCTTCCTTGGTTGCCTCTTCATTCTTCCTCAATTGGAAGTGCTATTGAATACTGTCTTTGTTAATTCCTTGGATTTGTGACATAGCCATACCACTTAAGTTTAACCTTTTTCACAATCGTTAGAGGTCTCATAGGGTCCAATGGATTTTGTATCTTCTTATGCCTCTATTCTTGTTGATTGGTCTTGTAGAGATGCCAAGGAGTCTCCGAAAGCATCTCATCTCCACTGCCTGTACTCTTCTCTCCAAATCTGCAGTCAGGGTCCATGATTCACAGGCATACAGAAATATGGATATGACAAGAATTAGAATTTGAATTTGAATTAGAAGATGCAAAAAACGACTTAAATCCCCATTCGGCGTGAATACAATTCTCAATTTTGGGGTCAAAGTGTGTATCTTGCAATAGGTGTATAGAGTGTGTTTTTTTCGGTAAGAAATGAAAGACGTCTCTTCTCTTTAGGAAGTTGCCCAACCCTTGACAATTCATTGACATAGTATTCGCGGATAGATTGTTCATTCTATATGTTCATAACAAGTGTACCACACGTCCAAATGTCATGAACCAAATGCAAAACTCCCAGGCTGGTAAAACGGGCCTTCCTTTTCCTCATTTCCCTTTGGGTGATGAGCGAGGCTAGAGTTTCATCCAGTAACCAGGAAAATACATTCACACATGTCTTACTTACAAACACGAACCTACATGCATCATAAACACAAAAGAAAACAGCATAAACTGATTCCCTTTAGACTGATCCTAACAGGAAAGCCAACCGACAACGCGGCGCAAATCCACTAGTGCCTGTCCACGGATTTCTGACCATGTCATTCAGAATCCACACTACATGTATATACCAGGCCTCTCTACCTTCTTCGTTGTTCAAAACCATCAGATAATGGTCCAACATGGAGAGGACATACATCATCATCAGCATGCCTATAACCGAGAGAATCACCAGTTGGTGTTTTCTGAAAAGGCTGAAGCTGTTTCTGGACTCAACCTTTGCAGTGCCACCATTCATTGCTGCATGACCAGATAGCTTTGCCAGCTTCATGACCAGATAGCTTTGCCAGCTTCATGAGCAGATAGCTTTGCCAGCTTCATGAGCAGATAGCTTTGCCAGCTTCATGACCAGATAGCTTTGCCAGCTTCATGAGCAGATAGCTTTGCCAGCTGTCTCTAACTGTCTGCCTGCCTGACGCCTGCTCGCTTGGCCGACCTCTCCCCCATTTCTTTCAAATAAGTAATAAACAACTGTACAAGACTTAAAAATAAAAACATCAACAACAAAAAAAATAACTCAGGGCGTAAATTGCTGCATAAGAAAAACACTGCACAGTCCCTTTAGAATATTATATTTACAAAATACTTATTGATGCAAAATACTTATTGCTATTATTGATGCTATTATGACAGTTTCTATATCTAGAAAAAAAACCAACACTATATTCACAATGGCCAAAAATACTACATCTGTACATGCACACACACACACACACACACACACACAACACACACACACACACACACACACACAGGCCACACAAACACACACACACACAGAGGCCACACACCACTCACATTCACCCCCACCCCCCACCCCCCACACACACACACATGTAAACGTCTGCACTTATTACTTCGGGCCTCAGCATCTACACATAGAGGAAGGGGGTGCGTATGCGTGTGCGCGCACGCGCGTGCACAGGTAGGTAGGCATGGGCGTAGACGTATGTGCACACGCGCGCGCGTCATGTGTGAAAGTTTGGGGTACAGGTAGCCAAGAATGGCAGATTCCTAGCCACCGTTTGTGTAGTTTAAACAGGATCGACTTGATGCCTGTCAACATCATCAGAAGGGCAAATGGCTGACAGTGGTTCCAGTGGATTACCCCTCTGTACCCCCAACAAACTGATGATAAAGTCATGGCACTTTGTGACTGCTATCTATGGATTACCCCTCTGTACCCCCAACAAACTGATGATAAAGTCATGGCACTTTGTGACTGCTATCTATGGATTACCCCTCTGTACCCCCAACAAACTGACGATAAAGTCATGGCACCTTGTGACCGCTATCTATCGTGATCGCCGGTCACTGTGAAATACTGGACAGCATACAAAGAAGCAGCATCATGTCAACAAAACAAAACAAAAACAAAAGCAAACAAAAATCAACAAAACTTCCAGAGCAAAAACGGGCCACCGCAGCATGTAGAGCTATGAGCAGCGCTGCATACCTACTTCATACAGGACCAGGGGCAATCTAGATCTGTCCTTGTTTGCTTAGAAACGAAAATTAGGAAGTATAGTTTCAAAGGAAAAATGAATGCACAAACACACACTTCTTAAACAATCAAGTTCTATAACTCAGTCGTCAATGTTTGTCCCCAGAGACGATATCAACAAAACACAAAGGGGATCATCGCAACCAAAGTGACAGTGTCCTCAGCAGCAGCAACAAGTCACCACCAAAGTGATAGTGTCCTCAGCAGCAGCAACAATTCACCACCAAAGTGATAGTGTCCTCAGCAGCAACAACAATTAACAACCAAAGTGACAGTGTCCTCAGCAGCAGCAGCAGCAAAAATTCACCACCAAAGTGATAGTGTCCTCAGCAGCAGCAACAAGTCACCACCAAAGTGATAGTGTCCTCAGCAGCAGCAACAAGTCACCACCAAAGTGACAGTGTCCTCAGCAGCAACAACAATTCGCCACCAAAGTGACAGTGTCCTCAGCAGCAACAACAATTCACCACCAAAGTGACAGTGTCCTCAGCAGCAGCAGCAACAATTCACCACCAAAGTGACAGTGTCCTCAGCAGCAGCAACAACAATTCACCACCAAAGTGATAGTGTCCTCATCAGCAACAACAATTCACCACCAAAGTGACAGTGTCCTCAGCAGCAACAACAATTCACCACCAAAGTGACAGTGTCCTCATCAACAACAACAATTCACCACCAAAGTGACAGTGTCCTCATCAGCAGCAAGTCACCACCAAAGTGACAGTGTCCTCATCAACAGCAATTCACCACCAAAGTGACAGTGTCCTCAGCAGCAACAACAACAATTCACCATCACAAAAATCAACAACAGGAAAAAGTCCTCTAGCCCGCACTAGAAGGGCAAGCTTGCTCAGTGACATCAGTGAAGTCAGCAGGCCATGCCGTGAACTCCCTGTTGTCCCCACATCAAACCACTGTGTCTCTTAGCCAGCCCATGTCGATAGCGCGCGCCAAAGGGTGTGTGTGTGCAGACGCAATACAATACTTACTGCGTAAAAAAAGTAGAAAAAAATAAAGCAAAAAAGCAAAGCAAAAAAGGAGTGAACGGGTGATTACCGAAATATAAGCATGGATTCTAAAGTACATAACTGAATAAACACCTTTTAGTAGGAACGCCCCAAGAATGACTGACACTTCGCACAATTCAAAACATGACTGAAGTGTCACAAAGTCTCAAAAGAGCCTGAAATGTTTCGAAACTTCAAAAGGGACTTGAATGTTTCAAAACGACAAACGGGGACTGAGGTGTCACACAACTACAAAATGACTGGATTGTCATGTAAACTATCACACCCCCTACCCTCCCCAGAAAAAAAAGTCCGCCAACATCACCTTTTCTTTTTATAAACCGTGTACATTATAGCTAATACATCAAATTTATAACAACCACAATGAAACCATCAAAGAGAGAAAAAATTACATATATCTGGATAGTACCTTGTTCATTAGATTAATATGCCTTGTGTTTAGGACGGGCCATTTTAATTCACGAGTTTGGAGCAGGTAACAGGAATCACAAAGCCCATAAACAACAAACCGACAAACCAGACAAATAAAAATGGACATCTATTTTGAAGTAGGAGAAATGCCACCTACGCAGCATTCTGTCAGGCCATTGCTTTGGACAAGACTTCTTCCAGATGACTGTCAATGCCAAGCTGCAGTGTTTTGCCGTTCTTAAGCTGGGTAAAAATCTTGCCATTGGAAGACCACGTTGCCAGTGTAGCAGAGTGTTTGCTAGCTCTCTCAGCAGCCAATAGTTGGTTTTGGTGAGATCTTCGCTGATAGAGATCCCCGAGTTTGTTTGTTTTTAACTGTCTTCTCTCTGCCAGCACCTGCCCCTTCACCCTTCTGGAACAGAAGCGGACACGGCTAGGTGGGGTCTGGCACCGCCAGGCCTGCCTGTTCTGTGGGCCACCTCCACGTCCTCTTCCCTCACCGCACACCAACCCGCTCACTGAAGACCTTGACGCTCTTCCTAGGCAGGCCTCTGCCGTCTCCTCTCTCCTCCCCTCCTCTCTCCTCCCCTCCTCTCTCCCTCCTCTCCTCTCTCCTCTCTCCTACCCTCCTCCTCCTCCCCTCCACCACCCTCCTCCCCCTCCCTCCCTTCTCCCGTACACCGTACACTCGCACGTTCAAGAACGCCCTTGCTCTTGACGTTCTGTGCCATCGCAGCCATTCAGTTTCTTCTTTGCCATCTGACCGCGAAGCCAGACATTTTCTTCTTTCAGCTTCTTCAGTTCTGAATTTGTTTTGTCTCGCTCCTCCTCCATTTCAAATACTTTGCTTTCCAGCATGTCCAGTCTTTTCATCCAATGTTCATTTGTTTTCCTGAACTCCTCGGTGACAGTCTGGATGTCTTCCTTGGTGGACAGCTTTCCCACCTCGGCCCGGAATTCCTCCAGCGTGACTGGCAGCCTGTCTGTCTTCCCAGTCCATGTCTTTCTGTTTCTTCGTGTCCTGTTTCTGTTTGATGGTGAAGTCAGGACTGTCGCCGGGGTGGCTTGTAGAGGAACGCGACGGTTGTTTTCGTTTTGCACCACCGGTAGAGTTGTCGAGTTGTTGTCCTGGAACTTGGAGAGTTTATTGGCGCTACTGCTCATTCTTTTTCACTGGCGTTAGATTTTCTTGTGCGCATATAGTTATTAGTCATTTGTAAAGTAACAAGCTATTTTTGCATTGGTTTTTTTTGGGGGGGTTACTCTGGAAAAGTTGGCTTTTCAAGATGTCCCATCCATAGCAGGGCTGCTGGAAAGTCCTGCCATCTGCCCCCTGCATGGCCAGCCTGCCTGGACTTCCTCTTTCTCGCCATCCCTGCCGCTGGACCGGGAAAAGTAGGCAGCGGTTTTCAGTGGACAGTCAGAGCGAGGCAGAACCACCTCCGCTCTGTATCTGAGTATGGCCAGACTCCGCTGGGACTCTACTATAGTCAAAGAAAGAAACGACAATGACGCGGTATATATCTCTGTCTGTGTGTGTGTGTGTCTGTCTGTATGTCTGACTCTCTCTCTCTATCTGTCTCTGTCTCTCTCACTTTCTCTGTCTGTCTGTCTGTCTCTCTCTGTCTCTCTCTGTGTCTCTGTGTCTGTGTATGTGTGAGTCTCTCTCATTTTCTGCTCTCCCAGTCCATTCTTCTGTAAGAAAGTCTGACATTATTTCCCCAACACGACAGGTTACCTGACATTATTTCCCCAAAACAACAAGTTATCTGACATTTTTCCCCCAAACAACAAGTTATCTGACATTTTTCCCCAAAACAACAAGTTATCTGACATGTTTTTTTCTCAAAACAAGATATCTGACAATTTGCCTCAAAACAACAAGTTATATGA
>CM054155.1:1448305-1463305 GCA_028751875.1 Rapana venosa | reverse complement strand
GAACCAAAAGAGGGAGGTTAAACAAAGAGAGGAGGGAGGTTGAAGAAGAACACAAAGAGGGAGGGAGGGAGGTTGAAGAAGAAACAAAGAAAGGAGGGAGGGAGGGAAGGAGGGTTGAAGAAGAACACAAAGAGGGAGGAGGGAGGGAGGTTGAAGAAGAACAGAAAGAGGGAGGGAGGGAGGAGTTGAAGAAGAACACAAAGAGGGAGGGAGGGAGAGGGAGGTTGAAGAAGAACACAAAGAGGGAGGGAGGGAGGTTGAAGAAGAACAGAAAGAGGAAGAGGAGGGAGGTTGAAGAAGAACACAAAGAGGGAGGGGAGGGAGGTTGAAGAAGAACACAAAGAGGGAGGGAGGGAGGGAGGTTAAAGAAGAACAGAAAGAGGAAGGGAGGGAGGTTGAAGAAGAACACAAAGAGGGGGGAGGGAGGGATTGAAGAAGAACACAAAAGGGGAGGGAAGGGAGGTTGAAGAAGAACACAAAAGGGAGGGAGGGAGGTTGAACAAGAACAAAGAGAGGGGAGGGAGGTTGAAGAAGAACAAAAGGAGGGAGGGAGGTGAGGGAGGGTTGAAGAAGAAAAAACAAGAGGGAGGGAGGGAGGTTGAAGAAGAACACAAAGAGGGAGGGAGGGAGGTTGAAGAGAAACACAGGGAGGGAGGGAGGGAGGGAGGTGAAGAAGAACAAGAAAGGAGGGAGGGAGGTTGAAGAAGAACACAAAGAGGGAGGGAGGGAGGTTGAAGAAAACAGAAAGAGGAGGGAGGAGGTGAAGAAGAACACAAAAGGGAGGAGGGAGGGAGGTTGAAGAAGAACACAAAGAGGGAGGGAGGGAGTTGAAGAAGAACACAAAAGAGGGAGGGAGGGAGGTTGAAGAAGAACACAAAGAGGGAGGGAGGGAGGGAGGTTGAAGAAGAAACAAAGAGGAGGGAGGGAGGATGAAGAAGAACACAAAGAGGGAGGAGGGAAGGTTGAAGAAGAACAACAAGAGGGAGGGAGGGAGGATTGAAGAAGAACACAAAGAGGGAGGGAGGAGTTGAAGAAGACACAAAGAGGGAGGGAGGGGGAGGGAGGTTGAAGAAGAAACAAAAGAGGGAGGGAGGAGGAGGTTGAAGAAGAACACAAAGGAGGAGGGAGGGAGGTTGAAGAAGAACACAAAGAGGGAGGGGGGAGGGAGGTTGAAGAAGAACAAAAAGGGGAGGAGGTTGAAGAAGAACACAAAAAAAGGAGGGAGGGGGGTTGAAGAAGAACAGAAAGAGGAGGGAGGGAGTTGAGAAGAACACAAAGAGGGAGGGAGGGAGGTTGAAGAAGAACACAAAGAGGAGGGAGGAGGGAGGTTGAAGAAGAACAGAAAGAGGGAGGGAGGGAGTAAGAAGAACACAAAGAGGGAGGGAGGGAGGGAGGTTGAAGAAAAAGAAGAGAGGAGAGGGAAGAGAGAAAAAAAGGGAGGGAGGGATGAAGAGAAACAAAGAGAGGGAGGAGGTGAAGAAGAACAAAAGAGGGAGGGAGGGAGGGAGGTTGAAGAAGAACACAAAGAGGGAGGGAGGGAGGGAGGTTGAAGAAGAACACAAAGAGGGAGGGAGGGAGGGAGGTTGAAGAAGAACACAAAGAGGAAGAGGGAGGGAGGTTGAAGAAGAACACAAAGAGGGAGGGAGGAAAAAGGAGGGAAGGTTGAAAGAAGAAAAAGAGAGGAGTGAAGAAGAACACAAAGAGGGAGGGAGGAGATGAAGAAGAACACAAAGAGGGAGGGAGGTTGAGAGACACAAAGAGGGGGAGGGGGGAGGTGAAGAAGAACAAAAGAGGGAGGGAGGGAGGGAGGTTGAAGAAGAACAAAAGAGGGAGGGAGGGAGGAGGTTGAAGAAGAACACAAAGGGGAGGGGAGGTTGAAGAGAACACAAAGAGGAGGGAGGGAGGTTGAAGAAGAACACAAAGAGGGAGGGAGGGAGGTTGAAGAAGAACAAAAGAGGGAGGGAGGGAGGGAGGTTGAAGAAGAACAGAAAGAGGGAGGGAGGAGGAGGTTGAAGAAGAACAGAAAGGAGGAAGTTAAGAAGAACAAAAGAGGGAGGGAGGGAGGTTGAAGAAGAACACAAAGAGGAGGGAGGGAGGTTGAAGAAGAACAAAAGAGGAGAGGAGGTTGAAGAAGAACAGAAAGAGGGAGGGAGGTGGAAAAAAGGGAGGTTGAAGAAGAACAGAAAGAGGGAGGGAGGGAGGGTTTAAGAAGAACACAAAGAGGGAGGAGGGAGGTTGAAGAAGAACAAAAGAGGGAGGGGAGGGAGGTTGAAGAAGAACACAAAGAGAGGGAGGAGGTTGAAGAAGAACACAAAGAGGGAGGGAGGGAGGTTGAAGAAGAACACAAAGAGGAGGGAGGGAGGTTGAAGAAGAACACAAAGAGGGAGGGAGGGAGGTTGAAGAAGAACAGAAAGAGGGAGGGAGGGAGGGGGTTTTTAAGAAGAACAGAAAGGGGAGGGAGGGAGGAGGTTTAGAAGAACACAAAGAGGGGGGAGGGAGGTTGAAGAAGAACACAAAGAGGGGGGGAGGGAGGTTTAGGAAGAACACAAAGAGGGAGGGAGGGAGGTTTAAGGAAGAAAAGAAAGAGGGAGGGAGGGAGGTTGAAGAAGAACGAAAGGGGAGGGAGGGAGGTTGAGAAGAACACAAAGAGGGAGGGAGGGAGGTTGAAGAAGAACAGAAAGAGGGAGGGAGGGAGGTTGAAGAAGAATACAAAGAGGGAGGAGGGAGGTTGAAGAAGAACACAAAGAGGGAGGGAGGGAGGTTGAAGAAGAACACAAAGAGGGAAGGAGGTTGAAGAAGAACACAAAGAGGGAGGGAGGGAGGTTGAAGAAGAACACAAAGAGGGAGGGAGGGAGGTTGAAGAAGAACAGAAAGAGGGAGGGAGGGAGGTTGAAGAAGAACAGAAAGAGGGAGGGAGGGAGGGAGGGAGCAGGGAGGGAGGGAGGGAGGGAGGCAGGGAGGGAGGGAGGGAGGGAGGCAGGGGGCTGGTTGCAGTACCTGGTCACAGGTATAGCCCCTCTTCTCCTCACAGCACCAAGGACTATCCCCAGTACTGTCAGTGTGTGTGTGCGTGTGTTGTGTGTGTGTGTGTGCGTGTGTTGTGTGTGTGTGTGCGTGTGTTGTGTGTGTGTGTGTGTGTGTGTTGTGTGTTGTGTGTGTGTGTGTGTGTTGTGTGTGTATATGTGTGTGTGTGTGTGTTTATGTGTGTGTGTGTGCGTGCGTGCGTGTGTGTGTGTGTGTGTGTGTGTGTGTACGTGCGTGCGTGCGTGCGTTCGTGGGTGTGTGTGTGTTTATGTGTGTGTGTGTACGTGCGTGTGTGTGGTGTGTATATGTGTGTGTGTGTGTGTGTTTATGTGTGTGTGTGTACGTGCGTGCGTGCGTGTGTGTGTGTATATTGTGTGTGTGTGTATGTGTGTGTACGTGCGTGTGTGTGGGGTATATGTGTGTGTGTGGTGTGTGTTTATGTGTGTGTGTGTGTGTGTGTGTGTGTGTGTGTGTGTGTGTGTGTGTGTGTGTGTGTGTGTGTGTATGTGTGCGTGCGTGCGTGTGTGTGTTGTCCGCTTCTTCGTTCTCTGTGTGCTCCTTTCCCCTCTGACCTCCCCTCCCCTTCCTCTCCTGCCTTTTGCTTTTCTTCCTCCTCCTCCTCCTCCTCCTCCTCCTCCTCCTCCTCTTCTCCTTCTTTTCTGTTTGGCTTTCTTCTTGGTTTCAACATGGCTTCCTCAATATTCACCAGCAGAAGCAAACATCGAGACAGCAGAGCAAAGGCATCAAGCTGCAGCTTTCTCCTTCTGTCTTTCTTCTTCTTCTTCTGTCTTTCTTCTTCTGTCTTTCTCCTTCTGTCTTTCTCCTTCTGTCTTTCTTCTTCTTCTTTCTTCTCCTTCTGTCTTTCTTCTTCTCCTTCTGTCTTTCTTCTTCTTCTGTCTTTCTTCTTCTGTCTTTCTTCTCCTTCTGTCTTTCTTCTTCTCTTCTGTCTTTCTTCTTCTTCTGTCTTTCTTCTTCTTCTTTTTTCTTCTTCTGTCTTTCTTCTCCTTCTGTCTTTCTTCTTCTTCTGTCTTTCTTCTTCTGTCTTTCTTCTACTTCTGTCTTTCTTCTTCTTCCGTCTTTCTTCTTCTTCTGTCTTTCTTCTCCTTCTGTCTTTCTTCTTCTGTCTTTCTTCTTCTTCTGTCTTTCTTCTTCTTTCTTCTTCTGTCTTTCTTCTACTTCTGTCTTTCTTCTTCTGTCTTTCTCCTTCTTCTGTCTTTCTTCTCCTTCTTTCTTCTTCTTCTGTCTTTCTTCTTCTTTCTTCTTCTGTCTTTCTTCTTCTTCCGTCTTTCTTCTCCTTCTGTCTTTCTTCTTCTTCCGTCTTTCTTCTCCTTCTGTCTTTCTTCTCCTTCTGTCTTTCTTCTTCTGTCTTTCTCTCCTTCTGTCTTTCTTCTTCTCCTTCTGTCTTTCTTCTTCTTCTGTCTTTCTTTTCTGTCTTTTTTCTTCTTCTGTCTTCTTCTCCTTCTGTCTTTCTTCTTCTTCTGTCTTTCTTCTTCTGTCTTTCTTCTACTTCTGTCTTTCTTCTTCTTCCGTCTTTCTTCTTCTTCTGTCTTTCTTCTCCTTCTGTTTTCTTCTTTCTGTCTTTCTTCTTTTCTGTCTTTTCTTCTCTTTCTTCTTCTGTCTTTCTTCTACTTCTGTCTTTCTTCTTCTGTCTTTTCCTTCTTCTGTCTTTCTTCTCTTCTTTTTCTTCTTCTGTCTTTCTTCTTCTTTCTCTTTCTGTCTTTCTTCTTCTTCCGTCTTTCTCTCCTTCTGTCTTTCTTCTTCTTCCGTCTTTCTTCTCCTTCTTCTCTTCTTTTCTTCTTCTGTCTTTTTCTCTTCTGTCTTTTTTTCTCTTCTGTCTTCTTCTTCTTCTGTCTTTCTTCTTCTTCTGTCTTTCTTCTTCTGTCTTTCTTCTTCTTCTGTCTTTCTTCTCTTCTGTCTTCTTCTTTCGTCTTCTTTTCTCCTCTGTCTTTCTTCTTCTTCTGTCTTCTTCTCCTTCGTCTTTCTTCTCTTCTGTCTTTCTTCTTCTTTCTCTTCTGTCTTTCTTTCTTCTTCTGTCTTTCTTCTTCTGTCTTTCTTCTCTCTTCTTTCTTCTGTCTTTCTCCTTCTGTCTTTCTCTTCTTCTTCTTTTCTTCTTCTTTCTCTTTTCTTCTGTCTTCTTCTCTTCTGTCTTTCTTCTCCTTCTGTCTTTCTTCTTCTGTCTTTCTTCTCTCTTCTTTCTTCTGTCTTTCTTCTTCTCTTCTTCTTTTCTGTTTTCCTTCTTCTTCTCCTTCTGTCTTTCTTCTTTCTGTCTTTCTTCTTTTCCTTCTGTCTTTCTTCTTCTTCTGTCTTTCTTCTTCTTCTGTCTTCTCTCCTTCTTTTCTGTCTTTCTTCTTCTCTGTCTTTCTCTCTCTTCTTCTTTCTTCTCCTTCTTCTTTCTTCTTCTTCTGTCTTCTTCTTCGTCTTTCTTCTTCTCTTCTGTCTTTCTTCTTCTTTTTTCTTTTTCTCCCTTTTCTTTTTTCTTCTTTCTCTTCTTTTCCTCTTCTGTCTTTCTCTTCCTGTCTTCTTCTTCTGTCTTTTTCCCCTTTTGTCTTTCTCCTTCTGTCTTTCTTTTTCTTTTTTCCTTCTGTCTTTCTCCTTCTGTCTTTCTTCTTCTCCCTTTTGTCTTTCTTTTCTTTTTGTCTTTCTTCTTTCTTCTTCTTTCTCCTTCTGTCTTTCTCCTCTGTCTTTCTCTTCCTTTTTCTTCTTCTTTCTTCTTTTTTTCCTTCTGTCTTTCTTCCCTTCTGTCTTTCCCTTTTTTTTCTTTTTTTCTTTTTTCTTCTGTTTTCTTCTTTTTTCTTTTCTCTTTCTCTTCCTTCTTTCTTCTTCTTTGTCTTCTTCTTCTTCTTTCTTCTTTTCTTTTCCTGTTTTTCCCTTTTGTTTTTTCTTCTTTCTTTTTCTTTCTTCTTTTTGTCTTTCCCCCTTTCTTTCTTCTTCTTCTTCTTTCTTCTTTCCCTTTTTCTTTTTTTCTCTTCTTCTTCTTCTTTTCTTTCTTTTCTTCTGTCTTCTTCCCCCCCTTTTTTTTCTTCTTCTTTTTTTCTTCCGGCTTTTTTCCCCTTTTTTTTTCTCTTCTTTTTTTTTTTTTTGTGGCTTTCTTCTTCTTGTTTCTTCTTCTTTCTTCTTTTTTCTTCTTTTTTCTTTGTGGCATTCTTCTTTTTTTTCTTCTTTTTTTTTTCTTTGTGCCTTTCTTCTTTTTTTTCTTCTTGTTCTCTGTATTCTTTTTCCTTCCATTCTTCTTTGCATTCTTTTTCCCCCTATCCTTTTATAAATTATCTTTTCCCTTCTCTTCCCCTCTTTCTCCATCTTCTTTCTTAAAATTCTTTTTTCTCCAGTTTCCTGGGTTTTTTGTTTTTGTTTAAACAGCATATCATTATTTAAAAAAAAGTCATATCACTTATTTTTCTGTTTGTCTCTCATTCTTTCTGCTTTCGTTCTTTTTCTCTCTTTCTGTTTGTTTTATTTCTTTTTGTCTCCCTTTCTTTCGGTCTTTCTTTCTTTCTGTTTTTTTTTTTTTTTTTTTTTCTTTTTCGTCTGTTTTTTTTCTTTTTCTGTCTGTATGTCGTCTTTTTCTTTCTTTCTTTCTGTCTGTTTTCGTTTTCTTTCTTTCTTTCTGTTTATGTTTGTTTGGCCCTCTTTCCTTTCGCTTTTCTTTTTTTTCTTTCATGATCGTCACCAATCAATCATCATCAATCCTCTCAACATCATCATCTTTATACTCTCCTCCTTCTCCTCCTACTCCTTCTTCTTCTTTCCCCTCTTCTTCTGTAGTGCGCACACGCGTACAGGTGTGCGTGTGTGTGTGTGTGTGTGTGAGGGGGGGGTGTGGCACAGTGGATAGAGCACATGCCAGGTGTACAGGTGGGGTGGGGTGGATACACTGCATACCACGGCGTAGAGATGGTGAGGGGGGGGGGGGCAGTTGTCATCTGCCAGGGACTCAGGCAGGCTGGCAGGCAGTGTGGCAGGCAGTGTGGCAGGCCTCTGTTCCAGGGTATTTTCCACACGAGTTCAGCGTGGTGCCATTCTGCTTCCCGGAGAGTGGATAACATGACCACACCCAGCATGCACCCTGCCCTCTGGAGAGGAATGAACTCCACCAGATTCAGCCTGCTGGCCACACATTGTCTGACGAGTTCAGTGTAGCGCCCCAACTTCAGCTTAAGTAGTTAGGGGAGACGTCATAATTATCACATGGTGACGACAGAGCTGCGCTGCTGACGTCAGGGCTAACCATTTCCCCCCCCCCTCTGGCTGATTATTGAGGCCACGCGTCATCATCAATTGTATGACGTCCCCAGGGAGGGTAGTGACTGCTGTGGATAAGCAGCCTCCATACTGGAGGTGACTACACCGTGGTAGCCAGGTGTGGCTGGTTGTACAGCTGACTGATACACGGCCTGATGCCACACTTGTCCCCTTGCCGCGACACCATGAATGACGGTCTGTGCGTCGGTATTTCCATAAGCCCATTACAACAGAAAGTTGTATGCGCAATGCACAGTTGATGGACATAAGGTAAGCCAGGGTAGCAGGAGAGGTGTGCTGTGCTGACCCCTTCCCAGTGAACAGCCTCTCACAGGTGAGGACGACACGCAGGCTGGCAGGGAGGCAGGCAGGTGGGCAGGCAGGGCGATGAAGAGCACAACAGGGGGCGCCGTACCTGTGATAGGGTTAAGGAGAGCTAGGGAGGGTACAGCTGGGTGAACTGGGGGACTGTACTGAAGCCAAGGCGCGTAGACGGTCCCCCATCCAAGTGGTAACCACACTCAATGCTGCTTAACCCTAGCTGGGGGAAAGTGAGTGTGCTCTGACCACTGAGCTACCCCGTCCCCTCAACCTTTTGAGGGAGGGGGGGGGGGGTAGGACGGGGGAGCCTGTAGAGGAAAGTGCCAAGTACTGCCTGAACAGAAGGTAGTGCTGTGTCATCAAACAACTTGTGACGTTGTAGCAGCTGTCGGCATGACATTAAAACGCCTGTTGCTGTGATTTTAGTTCTGTGTTTTTGGTGGTTTTCTGTTTAAGTTTAGCTACACTTTTAAAGTTCAGCTACAATCATTCGGAGCAGGGCCAGATGCCCTGAGATGATGATAATAATAATAATAATAATAATAATAATAATAAATGGAATTTATATAGCGCTGAATCTTGCAGACAAATCAAAGAGATGACGTGGAGGTGACGTGGTGATGACGTTTCCCTTTTACTTTGAGACATGACCGGTGTTCTCACAGCAGAAAAGGCACGGCACGGCAGGCACGGCACGGTATGGAACGGCACGGCACGGCACGGCAGGCACGGCACGGCACGGCACAACGTGTCCCTGCCTGGCACGGCCCAGAACGGCCCAGCACAGAGCGTCTTGTTTTGGAGGCCCCTTTCTCTGGGTCTCAGCACACACAAACGATTTGTTAAAAACCCCGACATCAAATCACAAGAGCGTTGATACAAAACACCCGACATAAGAGCGTTGATACAAAACACCGACGACAGGGAACTGTCCGTAGTTCTTTCCGGGCTGTGCTGTCCAGGGCAGTTGGCTTCAAAGAGAGATTAAGCAATGCAGACGACCTCTTCGTCGTCGTCGTCGTCGAACGCCAAAACAGCAGCTACTCTGGAGCGAAAATGTGTTGCGCTGCCGTTAAGCGCCTGGCAAATCAGGCCCAGCGCATCCGACTTCGGCATGGGAGAGAACTGTTGTTTAATAATTCTTTCTGGATAAAAGACAGGCGAAATGGACCCGAAAGGCTGAACACAGACAAAAAGGAGGCGACAGGGAGAACAGGAACAAGGCAGAAACAATCAGAGAGAGAGGGATAGAAAAGAGGGAATTCCTAGCACAGAATTTCCAAAAGGAGGAGATGCTGTCTATACTGACAGGCCTCTGGCATCCCCATCGGGGGAAGGGAAGGGGGGTGAAGATCACTGTGATTTAGGAGAGAGAGAGAGAGGGGGATGTGAAGATGACTGTGATTTAGAGAGAGAGAGGGAGGGGGGGGGGGTGAAGATGACTGTGATTTAGAGAGAGAGAGGGGGGGGGTGAAGATGACTGTGATTTAGAGAGAGAGAGAGAGGGGGGGGTGAAGATGACTGTGATTTAGAGAGAGGAGAGAGAGGGGGGGTGAAGATGACTGTGATTTAGAGAGAGAGAGAGAGGGGGGGGTGAAGATGACTGTGATTTAGAGAGAGAGAGGAGGGGGGGGGTGAAGATGACTGTGATTTAGAGAGAGAGAGAGGGGGGGGGGTGAAGATGACTGTGATTTAGAGAGAGAGAGAGAGGGGGGGTGAAGATGACTGTGATTTAGAGAGAGAGAGAGAGGGGGGGGTGAAGATGACTGTGATTTAGAGAGAGAGAGGGGGGGGGGGGTGAAGATGACTGTGATTTAGAGAGAGAGGGGGGGGGGTGAAGATGACTGTGATTTAGAGAGAGAGAGAGAGAGGGGGGGGGGTGAAGATGACTGTGATTTAGAGAGAGAGAGAGAGGGGGGGTGAAGATGACTGTGATTTAGAGAGAGAGAGAGGGGGGGGGGGGGAAGATGACTGTGATTTAGAGAGAGAGGAGGGGGGGGGGGTGAAGATGACTTTTGATTTAGAGAGAGAGAGGGGGGGGGGTGAAGATGACTGTGATTTAGAGAGAGAGAGAGGGGGGGGATGTTTAAGATGACTGTGATTTAGAGAGAGAGAGGGGGGGGGTGAAGATGACTGTGATTTAGAGAGATGAGAGGGGGGGGGTGAAGATGACTGTGATTTAGAGAGAGAGAGGGGGGGGATGTGAAGATGACTGTGATTTAGAGAGAGAGAGAGAGGGGGGGGTTTAAGATGACTGTGATTTAGAGAGAGGAGAGAGAGAGGGGGGGTGAAGATGACTGTGATTTAGAGAGAGAGAGAGAGGGGGGGGTGAAGATGACTGTGATTTAGAGAGAGAGAGGGGGGGGTGAAGATGACTGTGATTTAGAGAGAGAGAGGGGGGGGTAAAGATGACTGTGATTTAGAGAGAGAGAGGGGGGGGGGGTGAAGATGACTGTGATTTAGAGAGAGAGGAGGGGGGGGGGGTGAAGATGACTGTGATTTAGAGAGAGAGAGAGAGGGGGGGTGAAGATGACTGTGATTTAGGAGAGAGAGAGAGAGGGGGGGGGTGAAGATGACTGTGATTTAGAGAGAGAGAGAGAGGGGGGGGTGAAGATGACTGTGATTTAGAGAGAGAGAGGGGGGGGGTGAAGATGACTGTGATTTAGAGAGAGAGAGGGGGGGGGGTGAAGATGACTGTGATTTAGAGAGAGAGAGAGAGGGGGGGTGAAGATGACTGTGATTTAGAGAGAGAGAGAGAGAGGGGGGGGGTGAAGATGACTGTGATTTAGAGAGAGAGAGAGAGGGGGGGGTGAAGATGACTGTGATTTAGAGAGAGAGGGGGAGGGGTGAAGATGACTGTGATTTAGAGAGAGGAGGGGGGGGTGAAGATGACTGTGATTTAGAGAGAGAGAGAGAGGGGGGGGTGAAGATGACTGTGATTTAGAGAGAGAGAGAGAGAGGGGGGGGGTGAAGATGACTGTGATTTAGAGAGAGAGAGAGGGGGGGGGGTGAAGATGACTGTGATTTAGAGAGAGAGAGGGGGGGGTGAAGATGACTGTGATTTAGAGAGAGAGAGAGGGGGGGGTGAAGATGACTGTGATTTAGAGAGAGAGAGAGGAGGGGGGGGGTGGAGATGACTGTGATTTAGAGAGAGAGAGAGGAGGGGGGGTGAAGATGACTGTGATTTAGAGGAGAGAGGGGGGGGGGTGAAGATGACTGTGATTTAGAGAGAGAGGGGGGGGGGTGAAGATGACTGTGATTTAGAGAGAGAGAGAGAGGGGGGGGTGAAGATGACTGTGATTTAGAGAGAGAGAGAGAGGGGGGGTGAAGATGACTGTATTTAGAGAGAGAGAGAGGGGGGGGTGAAGATGACTGTGATTTAGAGAGAGAGAGGAGGGGGGGTGAAGATGACTGTGATTTAGAGAGAGAGAGAGGGGGGGGTGAAGATGACTGTGATTTAGAAAAGAGAGAGAGAGGGGGGGGTGAAGATGACTGTGATTTAGAGAGAGAGAGAGAGAGGGGGGGGTGAAGATGACTGTGATTTAGAGAGAGAGAGAGAGAGGGGGGGTGAAGATGACTGTGATTTAGAGAGAGAGAGGGGGGGGGGTGAAGATGACTGTGATTTAGAGAGAGAGAGAGGGGGGGGGGTGAAGATGACTGTGATTTAGAGAGAGAGAGAGAGAGGGGGGGGTGAAGATGACTGTGATTTAGAGAGAGAGAGAGAGGGGGGGGGTGAAGATGACTGTGATTTAGAGAGGAGAGAGAGAGGGGGGGGGTGAAGATGACTGTGATTTAGAGAGAGAGAGTGGGGGGGGGGTGAAGATGACTGTGATTTAGAGAGAGGAGGGGGGGGGTGAAGATGACTGTGATTTAGAGAGAGAGAGAGGGGGGGGGTGGAGATGGACTGTGATTTAGAGAGAGAGAGAGAGGGGGGGGTGGAGATGACTGTGATTTAGAGGAGAGAGGGGGGGGGTGAGATGACTGTGATTTAGAGAGAGAGAGAGGGGGGGGTGAAGATGACTGTGATTTGAGAGAGAGAGAGGAGGGGGGGGTGAAGATGACTGTGATTTAGAGAGAGAGAGGAGGGGGGGGGTGAAGATGACTGTGATTTAGGAGAGAGAGGGGGGGGGTGAAGATGACTGTGATTTAAAAGAGAGAGAGAGGGGGGGGTGAAGATGACTGTGATTTAGAGAGAGAGAGAGGAGGGGGGGGGGTGAAGATGACTGTGATTTAGAGAGAGAGAGAGAGAGGGGGGGGGTGAAGATGACTGTGATTTAGAGAGAGAGAGAGGGGGGGGGTGAAGATGACTGTGATTTAGAGAGAGAGAGGGGGGGGTGAAGATGACTGTGATTTAGAGAGGAGAGAGGGGGGGGGGTGAAGATGACTGTGATTTAAGAGAGAGAGAGAGGGGGGGTGAAGATGACTGTGATTTAGAGAGAGGAGAGGGGGGGTGAAGATGACTGTGATTTAGAGAGAGAGAGAGAGGGGGGGGTGAAGATGACTGTGATTTAGAGAGAGAGAAGGGGGGGGGTGAAGATGACTGTGATTTAGAGAGAGAGAGGGGGGGGGTTTAAGATGACTGTGATTTAGAGGAGAGAGAGAGAGGGGGGGTGGAAGATGACTGTGATTTAGAGAGAGAGAGGGGAGGGGGGGGGTGAAGATGACTGTGATTTAGAGAGAGAGAGAGAGGGGGGGGGTGAAGATGACTGTGATTTAGAGAGAGAGAGAGGGGGGGGGTGAAGATGACTGTGATTTAGAGAGAGAGAGAGGAGGGGGGGTGAAGATGACTGTGATTTAGAGAGGAGAGAGAGAGGGGGGGGTGAAGATGACTGTGATTTAGGAGAGAGAGAGAGAGGGGGGGGTGAAGATGACTGTGATTTAGAGAGAGAGAGAGAGGGGGGGGGTGAAGATGACTGTGATTTAGAGAGAGATGAGGAGGGGGGGTGAAGATGACTGTGATTTAGAGAGAGAGAGAGGGGGGGGGTGAAGATGACTGTGATTTAGAGAGAGAGAGAGAGAGGGGGGGGTGAAGATGACTGTGATTTAGAGAGAGAGAGAGAGGGGGGGGGGGTGAAGATGACTGTGATTTAGAGAGAGAGAGAGAGGGGGGGGGTGAAGATGACTGTGATTTAGAGGGGAGAGAGGAGGGGGGGGGTGAAGATGACTGTGATTTAGAGAGAGAGAGGGGGGGGGTGAAGATGACTGTGATTTAGAGAGAGAGAGGAGGGGGGGGTGAAGATGACTGTGATTTAGAGAGAGAGAGAGAGAGGGGGGGGTGGAGATGACTGTGATTTAGAGATGGGAGGGAAAAGAGGAGGGGGGGGGGGTGAGATGACTGTGATTTAGAGAGAGAGGGGGGAGGTGTGTTGGGTGAAGATGACTGTGATTTAGAGAGAGAGAGAGAGAGGGGGGGGTGAAGATGACTGTGATTTAGAGAGAGAGGGGGGGGGGGTGAAGATGACTGTGATTTAGAGAGGAGAGAGGGGGGGGGGTGAAGATGACTGTGATTTAGAGAGAGAGAGAGAGAGGGGGGGGGTGAAGATGACTGTGATTTAGAGAGAGAGAGAGAGAGGGGGGGTGAAGATGACTGTGATTTAGGAGGAGAGAGGGGGGGGGGTGAAGATGACTGTGATTTAGAGGAGAGAGAGAGAGGGGGGTGAAGATGACTGTGATTTAGAGAGAGAGAGAGGGGGGGGGTGAAGATGACTGTGATTTGAGAGAGAGAGAGAGGGGGGGGTGAAGATGACTGTGATTTAGAGAGAGAGAGAGAGGGGGGGGTGAAGATGACTGTGATTTAGAGAGAGAGGAGGGGGGGGGTGAAGATGACTGTGATTTAGAGAGAGAGAGAAGAGGGGGGGTGAAGATGACTGTGATTTAGAGAGAGAGAGAGGGGGGGGGTGAAGATGACTGTGATTTAGAGAGAGAGAGAGGGGGGGGGTGAAGATGACTGTGATTTAGAGAGAGAGAGAGAGGGGGGGTGAAGATGACTGTGATTTAGAGAGAGAGAGAGGGGGGGTGAAGATGACTGTGATTTAGAGAGAGAGAGGGGGGGGGGTGAAGATGACTGTGATTTAGAGAGAGAGAGAGAGAGGGGGGGTGAAGATGGACTGTGATTTAGAGAGAGAGAGAGGGGGGGGTGAAGATGACTGTGATTTAGAGAGAGAGAGGGGGGGGGGGGTGAAGATGACTGTGATTTAGAGAGAGAGAGAGAGGGGGGGGTGAAGATGACTGTGATTTAGAGAGAGAGAGAGGGGGGGGGTGAAGATGACTGTGATTTAGAGAGAGAGAGAGGGGGGGGGGTTGAAGATGACTGTGATTTAGAGAGAGAGAGAGGGGGGGTGAAGATGACTGTGATTTAGAGAGAGAGAGAGAGGGGGGGGGGTGAAGATGACTGTGATTTAGAGAGAGAGAGAGGGGGGGGGGGTGAAGATGACTGTGATTTAGAGAGAGAGAGAGGGGGGGGTGAAGATGACTGTGATTTAGAGAGAGAGAGAGGGGGGGGTGAAGATGACTGTGATTTAGAGAGAAAAGAGGGGGGGGGTGAAGATGACTGTGATTTAGAGAGAGAGGGGGGGGGTGAAGATGACTGTGATTTAGAGAGAGAGAGAGGGGGGGGTGAAGATGACTGTGATTTAGAGAGAGAGAGAGGGGGGGGGTGAAGATGACTGTGATTTAGGAGAGGGGAGGGGGGGGGGTGAAGATGACTGTGATTTAGAGAGGAGGAGGGGGGGGTGAGATGACTGTGATTTAGAGAGAGAGAGAGGGGGGGGTGAAGATGACTGTGATTTAGAGAGAGAGAGAGGGGGGGGGGGGTGAAGATGACTGTGATTTAGAGAGAGGGGGGGGGTGAAGATGACTGTGATTTAGAGAGAGAGAAGAGAGGGGGGGGTGAAGTGATGACTGTGATTTAGAGAGAGAGAGAGAGAGGGGGGTGAAGATGACTGTGATTTAGAGAGTGAGAGAGAGGGGGGGGTGAAGATGACTGTGATTTAGAGAGAGAGAGAGGGGGGGGGTGAAGATGACTGTGATTTAGAGAGAGATAGGGAGGGGGGTGAAGATGACTGTGATTTAGAGAGAGAGAGAGAGGGGGGGGGTGAAGATGACTGTGATTTAGAGAGAGAGAGGGGGGGGGGTGAAGATGACTGTGATTTAGAGAGAGAGGGGGGGAGTGAAGATGACTGTGATTTAGAGAGAGAGAGAGGGGGGGGGTGAAGATGACTGTGATTTAAGAGAGAGAGAGAGGGGGGGGTGAAGATGACTGTGATTTAGAGAGAGAGAGAGAGGGGGGGGGTGAAGATGACTGTGATTTAGAGAGAGAGAGAGGGGGGGGTGAAGATGACTGTGATTTAGAGAGAGAGAGAGAGAGGGGGGGGGTGAAGATGACTGTGATTTAGAGAGAGAGAGAGAGGGGTGTGA
>CM054155.1:1435805-1443305 GCA_028751875.1 Rapana venosa | reverse complement strand
CTCTGGTAGACAGTTTAGTGAACAGCTCTGTCTGTCAGTAAATCAAAGGGATCGATTCACGGTGATGAAAAACCTGCAGACTATCAGACACTTGCCCCCACTCTAGTCCTTCTGGCGATGTTAAACCAACATCTATACTCTACCTAGCTACTGCAGACTGTCAGACACTTGCCCCCACTCTAGTCCTTCTGGCGATGTTAAACCAACATGTATACTCTACCTAGGTACTGCAGACTGTCAGACACTTGCCCCCACTCTAGTCCTTATGGCGATGTTAAACCAACATCTATACTCTACCTAGCTACTGCAGACTGTCAGACACTTGCCCCCACTCTAGTCCTTATGGCGATGTTAAACCAACATCTATACTCTACCTAGCTACTGCAGACTGTCAGACACTTGCCCCCACTCTAGTCCTTATGGCGATGTTAAACCAACATCTATACTCTACCTAGCTACTGCAGACTGTCAGACACTTGCCCCCACTCTAGTCCTTATGGCGATGTTAAACCAACATCTATACTCTACCTAGCTACTGCAGACTGTCAGACACTTGCCCCCACTCTAGTCCTTATGGCGATGTTAAACCAACATCTATACTCTACCTAGCTAGGCCACAGAGACGTTATGCTAGGCAAGGGGCAATTTCTTGTTATCAATGTCCACGTGAGTGAGGCTATAGATCTGAAAGCTGTTGTGTTTTGTTACGTTTGTTTTTGCATCGTTGTTTGGGCTGTGTTTTCTTGTTCATGTCAGTTGTTGGTTTAGAGGACACACGGAGCTCTCTCCAGCAGGCCGCTTGCTGTGGCGCCACGACATAGCCAGGCCAGACAGGAGGGGATCAGACACCGTCAGAAAAGTCACTCTACAGGAGGGATCTGTGGTGGATCGGTGGTCTAGAGGTAACGCGCCTGTCTAGAAAGCGAAAAGTCCGGGTCTGAAGTGTGCGGCGGTTCGTACCCCGTTTGGACCGGAAATTTTTCCCCCATCCATTAGACCATGAGTGGTGGTCTGGGCGCTAGTCTTTCGGATGAGACCATAAACCGAGGTCCCGTGTGTTTCACGTAATTATTTAGCGCACGTAAAAAAACCCACGGCAACAAGAGAGTTGTCCCTGGCAAAATTCTTAGAAAAAAGGCACTCTGATAGGGAAACAAATACAGCTGCAGGAAAAAAAAAAAAAAAAAAAGGGTTAAAGGGTGGCGCAGCGCTAAGTGGCGACGCGTTCTCCCGCTCTCCCCGGGGAGAGCAGCCCGAATTTCACGGAGAGAAATCTGCCGTGACTTAAAGTGGTATGAAATAAAATCTGAGCGCTTTGATTTGTTGCTTTACAAGATTCAGCGCTATATAAATTCCATACATTATTATTATTATTATTTCTACAGGAGGGGTCACGTGTCTACACTGGCAAGCAGGGGTGGGGTGTGGGGTGTTGCACTGGTGGTGACACGCCCCCTCACCACCCCCCCCTAACCCCCGGATTTCTCTCAGCGAAATGTGCCGTGTCTGAAAGTGGTTTAGGTGTTTAACAGGATAATCATAAGAACAACAAGAACAATAATAATGATGATGATAACAACAACAATAACAATAATAATAATAAAGATGATGATGATTTCTGTAGCGCTGAATCGTGTACAGCAAACAAATCAAAGCGCTCACATTCAAATCATTTACACGTATGTGACCGTTCACCAATAGGATTAATACATTTCAAATTTACACTCACACACACGCGCGTGCGCGCGCGCTATTGTGCGCATCAAAACAACTTTGTTTGCCAGTTGTAATGGCAAAATGTCCACACTGCTCTAAGATATAAATCATAACGGAGAAGATGTCAGAAAGATCTGTATGTTAGCCATTCCTGCTCTTTTCAACGGAAGCCGATAGTGTCGGCTATATACCTATAGTGTCGGCCTATAGTGTCGGCCTATAGTGTCAGCTATATACCTATAGTGTCGGCCTATAGTATCGGTCTATAGTGTCGGCCTATAGTATCGGTCTATAGTGTCGGCCTATAGTGTCAGCTATATACCTATAGTGTCGGCCTATAGTGTAGGCCTATAGTGTCGGCCTATAGTATCGGCCTATAGTGTCGGCCTATAGTATCGGTCTATAGTGTCGGCCTAAAGTGTAGGCCTATAGTGTCGGCCTATAGTGTCGACCTATAGTGTAGGCCTATAGTGTCGGCCTGTAGGCTACCCTCGCTGACTTTCGAATTTGTAGTAGAACCACACTTCCTGTTAGCTTCAGGTCACTATAATAAAACTGACACCCATGGCTTTACTTTCTTTTGGAGAATGGAAACTGAGGAAAAAAGCTTGTTTTCCTTTTAGAAAGCTGACAAGTGAACAAGAATTGATTACCCAACAGTAGTTATGCCACGACCTCTTTTCGCACCTCAAAACGCACTGATTTTCTACTTGAGATCTTCCCCTGTGATCTGTTCCTACTTTTCAATAGCTACCTTCACCTCCACCACCACCACCTAAGTGTGTTGTGTGTTTAAATTTGATATTTGTGTATCTTGATATTTGTGGACGGTTGCATGCGTGTGAATGATTTGAATGCAAGCGCTTTGAATTGTTTACTTTACAAGATTCAGCGCTATATAAACCCCACACATTATTATTATTTTTAAAAATTATTATTATTCATCTACGATGACTCATGAGAGAGAGAGAGAATGTTTTATTTATTTATTTATTTATACCACTTTAAGTCACGAGATTTCTCTGCGTGAAATTCGGGCTGCTCTCCCCGGGGAGAGCACGTCGCCACAAGAGCAGCGCCACCCTTTTTTTTTCTTTTTTTTGGTCTGCAACTGTATTTCTTTCCCTATCAGAGTGGCTTTTTTCTAAGAATTTTGCCAGGGACAACTCTCTTGTTGCCGTGGGTTCTTTTTCGTGCGCTGCATAATTTTCTGTAACACACGGGACCTCGGTTTATCGTCTCATCCGAAAGACTAGCGCCCAGACCACCACTCATGGTCTAATGGATGGGGGAAAAGTTTCGGGCCCAGACGGGATACGAACCACGCACACTTCCGACCCGGACTTTTCGCTTTCTAGACAGGCGCGTTACCTCTAGACCACCGATCCACCGATTATTGAGGGTAATTGGAAAAGCCAGAGGCTTCTTTACACCAGGCCCTCATGAAAACAAGGGGGAAAGATGAAAAGTATGTAACATATAAACACAACAATGTATGCTAATAATAAACTTGATCAATTAGGTATTTATGCGATCAACTACTGACATTACCTGTAAATTATGATATAAACCAACCAATCAGTACCAATAAAGTAAATACATATCTGTATACCTGAGAGGAGAGAGAGAGGAGGAGAGAGGAGAGTAGGAGAGAGAGAGGAGAGAGAAGTCGAGTTAGACTTTTTATATAATTGTAGGCCATTGGGGAATCCAGAGGTTTAGTGGTTGTTGTTGTTGTTGATGTGTTGTTGTTGATGTGTTGTTGTTGATGTGTTGTTGTTGATCTGTTGTTGTTGTTGTTGATGTGTTGTTGTTGTTGTTGTTGTTGTTGTTGTTGTTGATCTGTTGTTGTTGTTGTTGATGTGTTGTTGTTGATGTGTTGTTGTTGTTGATCTGTTGTTGTTGTTGATGTGTTGTTGTTGATGTGTTGTTGTTGTTGTTGTTGATCTGTTGTTGTTGTTGTTGATGTGTTGTTGTTGATCTGTTGTTGTTGTTGTTGTTGATCTGTTGTTGTTGTTGATTTGTTGTTGTTGTTGTTGTTTGTGTGTGGGTTGTTTTTTTTACACCAGGCTCCCGTAAAAATGGGAAAAAACGTTCGTAATTTTACGGGAAAAATGAATATTTGAGAGATGCACACAGGCACTACACGACTTTGCAGACGTGTAGGTGAAGACACAGGACACAGTCACTCTCATGGTCAGACTTTCCCCACACTCTCAGCGCTATGCCCACACCCCCACCACCCCAAAGCAGCATCAGGACAAGGACTGAAGTGCTGACCACCGTGTCCATGACGACAACGTTGAAGACACAGCAGCAACAATAATGAATGTACCCTGCCTCACCCAGTCCTGCGCAAGATAAGACACAGACAGACAGACAGACAGACAGACAAAGAAAGACAGACAGACAAAGACAGACAGGCAGACAAAGACAGACAGACAAAGGCAGACAAACAAACATACAAAGACAGACAGACAGACAGACAGACAGACAGACAAAGACAGACAGACAGATATACAGACAAAGACAGACAAACAAACATACAAAGACAGACAGACAGACAGGCAGACAAAGACAGACAGACAGGCAGACAAAGACAGACAGACAGACAGGCAGACAAAGACAGACAGACAGGCAGACAAAGACAGACAGACAGATAAAGACAGACAAAGACAGACAAACAAACATACAGAGACAGACAGACAGACAGACAGACAGGCAGACAGGCAGACAAAGACAGACAGACAGAAAGGCAGACAGACAGACAAAGACAGACAGACAGACAGGCAGACAAGGACAGACAGACAAAAAGACAAAGACAGACAGGCAGACAAAGACAGACAGGCAGACAGACAGACAGACAAAGACAGACAGACAGACAGACAAAGACAGACAGACAGACAGACAAAGACAGACAGACAAAGACAGACAGACAGACAAAGACAGACAGACATGCAGACAGACAGACAAAGACAGACAGACAAAGACAGACAAAGACAGACAGACAGACAAAGCCAGACAGACATGCAGACAAAGACAGACAGACAAAGACAGACAGACAGACAAAGACAGACAGACAGACAAAGACAGACAGGCAGACAAAGACAGACAGACAGACAAAGGGAGACAAGGACAGACAGACAAAAAGACAAAGACAGACAGCAGACAAAAGACAGACAGACAAAAACAGACAAGACAGACAGACAGGGCAGACAAACGACAGAAACAGACAGACAGACAGACAAAGACAGGACAGGACAAAGACAGACAGACAGACAAAGACAGACAGACATGCAAAAACAGACAGACAAAGACAGAAGACAAAGACAGACAAAGACAGACAGCAGGGCAAAGACAGACAGACAGACAGACAAAGACAAGACAGACAAAGACAGACAGACAGACAGACAAGACAGACAGACAGACAAAGACAGACAGACAGACAAAAAGACAGACAGACAGACAGACAAAGACAGACAGACAGACAAAGACAGACAGGCAGACAAAGATGGAGACAGACAAAGGACAGACAGACAGACAGACAAAGACAGACAGACAGACAAAGACAGGCAAGACAAAGACAGACAGACAAGACAGACAAAGACAGACAAAGACAGACAAAGACAAAACAGACAACAGACAGACAGACAGACAGACAAAGACAGGACAGACAGACAAACAAAGACAGACAGACGACAGACAGGACAAAGACAAAAACAAAAGACAGACAACAGACAGACAGACAGACAGGGCAGACAAAGACAGACAGACAGACAAAGACAGACAGACAAGACAGACAGACAAGACAGACAGACAAAGACAGGGCAGACAGACAAAGACAGACAGACAAAGACAGACAGACAAAGACAGACAGGCAGACAAAGACGGCAGCAGACAAAGACAGACAGGCAGACAAAGACAGACAGGGAGACAAAGACAGACAGACAAAGACAGACAGACAGACAAAGACGAGGCAGACAAAGGACAGACAGACAAAGACAGACAAAGACAGACAGACAAAGACAGACAGACAAAGAGAGGACAGACAAAGACAGACAGACAGACAAAGAGAGAAGGCAGACAGGCAGGCAGACAAAGACAGGCAGGACAAAGACAGACAGGAGGACAGACAAAGACAAAAACAGACAGACAGCAAGACAGACAGGCAGACAAAGACAGACAGATAGAAAAGACAGGACAGAGACAAAGAGAGGACAGACAAAGACAGACAGACAGACAAAGAGAGACAGACAAAGGGCAGACAGGCAGGGCAAGAGAGAAGGAGACAAAGAGAGGACAGACAAAGATAGAGACAGACAAAGAAGACAGACAGGCAGACAAAGAGAGACAGACAAGACGACAGGACAGCAAGGAGTTAGACAAGACAGACTGGCAGACAAGGACAGACAGGCAGACAAAGGAGAGACAGCAGAGACAGACAGGACACAAAGAGAGACAGCAAAGACTGAAGGCAGAAAGAGGGCAGACAAAGACAGACAGGCAGACAAGAGAGACAAAGACAGACAGACAGGCAGACAATGGGGAGTAGAGAGTAAGACAGGCAGACGACAAAGAGAGACAGACAGGTAAGACTGTAGTGACAGAAGGACAGACTAGGAAGAGTAGGACAGGTAGGTAGCGAGGAGTGCAGTACAGATAGGCAGGTCAGTTACAGAAGGCAGGGGGAAGGAGAGGGGGAAGGGGAGTGTGGGGATGTAATTGGGCATTGAACTGTAGATTGTAATGAGATCCGATCCACTGTTGTTGTTGTTAGTTGTTGTTGTTCATTGTCATTATCACTCCTCTCCTCTGTGTTTCTTACCGCGTGGGGTAATAGTGTAGTAGTGTAGTGTAGTGTAGTGTCCTGGGGGAGTGTAGTGTAGTGTGTGTAGTGTAGTGTAGTGTAGTGTAGTGCAGTGTAGTGTAGTGTAGTGTGTAGTGCAGTGCGGTGTGTGTAGTGTGGTGTAGTGTAGTGTAGTGTGGTGTAGTGTAGTGTAGTGTAGTGTTCTGTAGTGTAGTGTAGTGTAGTGTAGTGTAGTGTTAGTTGCAGTGTAGTGTAGTGTAGTGTAGTGCAGTGCGGTGTGGTGTTAGTGTGGTGTAGTGTAGTGTGTGCAGTGTGGTGTAGTGTAGTGTAGTGTAGTGTGGTGTGTGTAGTGTGGTGTAGTGTAGTGTAGTGCAGTGTGGTGTAGGTGTAGTGTAGTGTAGTGTAGTGTAGTGTAGTGTAGTGTGGTGTAGTGTTAGTGTAGTGTGGTGTAGTGTAGTGTAGTGTAGTGCAGTTTGGTTTGTAGTGTAGTGTAGTGTGGTGTAGTGCGGTGTAGTGCAGTGTAGTGTAGTGTGGTGTGGTGTAGTGTGGTGTGGGTGTGTGTGTGGTGTAGTGTAGTGTAGTGTAGTGTAGTGTAGTGTAGTGTAGTGTAGTGTTGTGTAGTGTAGTGCAGTGTAGTGTAGGTGCGGTTGTAGTGCAGTGTGGTGTAGTGTAGTGTAGTGTAGTGCAGTGTGGTGTAGTGTAGTGTAGTGTAGTGTAGTGTGTGTGTAGTGTAGTGCAGAGTGGTGTAGTGTAGTGTAGTGTAGTGTAGTGTAGTGTAGTGTAGTGTAGTGTAATGTAGTGTGGTGTAGTGTAGTAGTGTAGTGCAGTGGGGTGTAGTGAGTGTAGTGTAGTGCAGTGTATTGTAGTGCAGTGTAGAGTTGTGTAGTGTAGTTTAGTGTAGTGTTAGTGTAGTGTAGTGTAGTGTGGTGTAGTGTAATGTAGTGTAGTGTAGTGTGGTGTTGTGTAGTGCTGTATAG
>CM054155.1:1383305-1428305 GCA_028751875.1 Rapana venosa | reverse complement strand
AGGAATAGTAGAACAAGGACAAAGGAACATTTTCGATTTGGACATTATCAGGAATTATTGCTTCCTCGAGTCCCATACCCATCGATACTGCGTGTTTCCTGATGCTCTTCAAGAAACAGGAAGGGAGTGTCAGGCAAAGGCCGCCACTGCAGGAGAGCTCTATCTACAGCCAGCACAGCCGGGGAGGAGCTGAACAACTCTCCGCCAGAGAGCTCTATCTACAGCCAGCACAGCCGGGGAGGAGCTGAACAACTCTCCGCCAGAGAGCTCTATCTACAGCCAGCACAGCCGGTGAGGAGCTGAACAACTCTCCGCCAGAGAGCTCTATCTACAGCCAGCACAGCCGGTGAGGAGCTGAACAACTCTCCGCCAGGGTCACCTTGCCATGACACTGCCTGACCACTTCAGTGCTGGGCCTCACCCACTCCTCAAGGAGTCAGAGAGAAGTCATGGTGGAAGCAGTATTTGCAGCCGTGCACGTGCTGTAGAACACAATGGGGAGGCAACATCATCAGAGAGTGGACTGGCCCGGGTGGAACGCTGGAAAGCGCGAGGAGTGGAAGAAGCTGGTTGCAAAATCTTCAGTGCTGCCCTGACAGTCTGCTAGATCACGGGATAGGTGAAGAAGGTGAAAGTGAAGTTGTAGGCAAGTCGAATCTGACGGAGCCCATCAAATTCAAGGTGACAGGTTGCATGCTGGGTACGATTGTGGCTGCCATTCCTGCCACTATCCATCATGTTTTTACTGTTCTACTAGTGATGGATGGATGGATGGATGAGGTTTTACGTGTACTCAAAATGTGACAGGACCGTTCTTACACAGCACCTTGTCTCGTTGTCTTCTTCCAAGGACTCGAGGAGGATCCCGGAGGGAAGCCACAACGGTGTCAGGTGCATGGGGTGGTTCTTCGGGGGGGGGGGGGGGGGGGGGGGGGGGGGGGAACGGCACTTGAACCCAGGACTTCAGATTACCTTAGAGGACCACCAGACCATTCTGCTCACACTGACGCCACTCCACTGACATTGACGTCACTCCACCCCATGATGTTGCTTTGCTATCTGATGATGTCCACATTGACGTCACTTGACCGCATGACGTTACTTTGTTGTCTGGTGATGTCCATATTGACGTCACTTGACCGAGTGACGTTACTTTGTTGTCTGGTGATGTCCATATTGATGTCACTCCGCCCCATGGTGTTGTTATCACTATCTGATCATGTCTGCATTGACGTCACTCGACCCATGACGTTGCCTTACTGTGATTATGTCCAGATTGACGTCACTTGGCCCCAAGACGTAGTTTCAGTGTCTGATGATGTCCACATTGACGTCACTCCGCCTCAAGATATTGCTTCAGTGTCTGATGATGTCCACATTGACGTCACTCCATCCCATGATGTTGCTTCAGTGTCTGATGATGTCCACATTGACCTCACTTGGCCCTATGACGTGGCAACAGTGTCTGATGATCTCCACCTTCAGTGGACAGATGCCAAAACCTTGCAGTCGTTGGAAACGGTCTGGGTCACAGTGCTGGTGTGTGAAGACATCAAGTCGCTGCAGCCATTTCTGCTGTTGTCATGCAGGTTTTCTCAGAAGTTAACCGTTTTCCAAAAAGGATATAAAAAATTATTTGGTCTTCAAGTATTCCTGCAAGTGAATCAGTGCTCTAGCGGTAACGCAAGCGTTCAGAAAATGAAATATCGTGTGTTTATTTCCTAGGAGTGACTGCCTGGGTGCTAGTCTTTCAGATGAGACGGTGAATCAAGGCCTTGTCTGCAACATGTATTTAGCGCACGTAACAGAAGGCAGCAAGAGCGTTGTCTTTGGCACCATTCTGCAGAAAAAATATATGCTCAGATGGAAACAAATAATTATACTTACAGAGAGGTACAGTGTGGTTTTTTTAACTTTAGAAAAGTGCCGCTGTCCTTGGGTGACAGGCTTGATTGGGTGGGGGGGGGGGGGTCAGCCTGCATTGGGGCAGAGACCAGGCGGTGCTGGGACAGAGGCCAGGGGCACACCATCTGCTGCTGATGCTCTGGGCGGGGGGGGGGGGGGGGGGGGGGGGCTGGCAATGGGGACGTAATCCTGTTCTCTTCACACTCCAGGGCGCAGTAATCCAGGCTTTTGCACTAGGATCAGCTGCACGCTGTCAGTGCCGACACCTTCACAATGGCAGGTGAAGATCACAGCTTTCTGTTCAATGGCTGCCAGGGAGAGTATTCAGCTCGTAAGGCGTTGCTCTCAAGACTCCTAGGTTATATAATCATACTGATGACAGTTCTTGAATAATTGCATGTAGTTTAAATAATTATACTGATGACAGTTCTTGAATAATTGCATGTTGATTAAATAGTTATACTGATGACAGTTCTTGAATAATTGCATGTTGATTAAATAGTTATACTGACGACAGTTCTTGAATAATTGCATGTCGATTATATAATTATACTGATGACAATTCTTGAATAATTGCATTAGATTATATAATTATACTGATGACCGTTCTTGGATAACTGCATGTAGATTAAATAATCATACTGACGACAGTTCTTGGATGACTGCATGTAGATTAAATAATCATACTGATGACAGCTGTTAAACAATCCCAGGTAGAACCTTTCCTGCAGGAGTGTGCACTCGGCTCTTCCCTAAGTTGACAGTGTGCCGTTCCATTGCACTTGCAGAGAGCGTCCTGTGTGGAAAGAATGCTAAACATTCCTGCCCCTGGCAGTGTTTCAGTGTGGAGTTCTGCTCTTCCTTAGCTGACTTAGCTGGATGAATCACTAAAGCCGCCGGATTAGGGAAGGCGGATGAGACATCTGTTTCTTCTCTGGTATCAGACTGTTATTGCACTAGACTTGGCGAGGGCGTTCGGCACTGCTGGTCGGTATTTTCTGTCAAAGAGTGTTGGGTTTCGTTTTATTCAGGCCCGGTTGTAAACGGCGGTCATAAAGGTTTACGGCCCTGCCAGACTACAAGCTATGTGCCCTGCAGGAATTCCGGCTGGCTTGTTGTTTACGGGGGTGTAGGGCAGGGGGCTCCACGTTCTCCCTTTGCTTTTACCTTGTTTGTGCAAAAACAAACAGTTTGATTAGCAAGATTAATCAAGTGGAGTTTGTCAGGTAGATAGAGTTTCCCGTGTTTCCACTAACGATGGAGGAGAGTGTGACAAGGAATGAACGAACAATACAATCATTATCTTGATGAGGGAAAAGGATAAGCACAATGGTGGCTTTTCTCACCCAGCCCTCAGTCAAAATAGGCAAAGCAATAAAGCAATCAATTAAGCAATCAATCGATCATTAAGAATCAACCAATCAAACATATCAAGAACTTCTGGAAAATGTCAGTAATGTAGTAAATAAGAGAAAAGGAAAGACAGCCACATAATGACATTAATGAAAATAATAATAAATGGAATTTAAATAGCGCGAGATCTTGTAAAAACCAATCAAAGCGCTTGTTTCCAACATATTCTACCCATACAACCAACAACAACTAACAGTATTAACAAATTCAAGTGTGCAAGCACACGTATATGTACACACACACGCGCACGCGCGCGCACACACACACACACACACACACACACACACACACACACAGCGCGCGCGCGTAAACATCATGTTGATGTATCCAATCATAATGTTGATTTATCATACCTTTCCTGTAATGTCTTTTCATTTTTCACATACATAATTAATTTTGTGATCTTCATTTTGGAATGAATTTGTGTTGGGAGTATTTTTCACACACCCACATCTGCAAGTTGTGGCTTTGTTAAATTTCATGTACCCCTTGGGGGTTTCTGGAAATAAAATCTTTAATCTTGTAGAAAAAACACGTATGTGCTTATCCCATTGTCTCAAAATAAAAGAATAAATAAATAATTAGATAAGCGCGCGCACACACACATACATGCTCCTACGCGCGCACACACATACACACACACAGAGAACATCTTGTGCACACCTTAAACCCGTTCTTCTTTTCGGAAGAGTAGGCTAGTGTGTGCCGGTGGGAACAGATGACAAAATGTATAAAACTGCATACACACGGGGATTGGATTTTAATTTTTTAAAAAGAAAGCACATGTGTGCTCATTCTATAATTCTCGAAGTAAAAGAACAAAATGAAATAAGTAAAATAAATAAAATAAAAAATATACATACACACATTTACACACATATGCGAGCAATCGCGTGCGCGCACACACACACACACACACACACTAACAAACACACACACACACACACACACACACACACACACACACACACACAGGTTATACACTCTGGCAGGGTGATGGGGATTTCGGCTATTGAAGGCGGGGACAGATATGAAATGAAACAGGAGGAACAATCTTAGGTCTGAAATAAATGTCTTGAGGCTGGATTTAAAAGTGTCATAAGAAGACTTTTGGCGAAGGGAGAGAGGGAGGTCACTCCAGATCGCTGGACCGGAAATAGAGAAAGAGCGATGGCCATTGGTGGATTAATAATAATAATAATGTATGGAATTTATATAGCGCTGAATCTTGTAAAGCAACAAATCAAAGCGCTCGGATTGGTTGAACGATACACAGAAGGAATCAAAGATGGGGGGAATAACAAAGGAATCACTGTTGATTAAGGAGGGGAAAGAATGAGCGCAAGCCGGCCTTTTTTGTATGTGTGTGTGTTTACATCTGGCCCTGGAGCAATACGACAGGATGAGAAAACCAACACCTCACCACAGAAACAAGGATCAGCCCTCCACATCCCCCATCCCACATCCCCAGACCATTTTCAACCCTCCACCCCTTTCTAAATACCCCGGAAAGAAGGGAAACAAGCCATTAGCGATACAATTCAAAGCTGATCTTGTGTGAGCACAACATTCCTTTCACAATCATGATAGCAATAACGTAACAACTATATCAGCGAACACCAGAGACAGGACAGACAGACAGACAGACAGACAGACAGCCCAGCCACGGACGCTATAGCCGAGTGGTTAAGACCGTTGACTTCAATCCCCTGGGTCCATGAAAAAAGTCCTTGGTTCCAATCTCGGCGACGGCGTCTGGGGAATTACGGGTGGGTTGTTTTTTTACGATCTGCCAGGTCAGCTTCAAGTGCAGACCTGCCATTGCTTTAATTCCCTTTGTGCACATGCAGAAGGTCGAATACGTACGTTAAAGATCCCTTAATTCATGTCAGCCTTTGGTAGTCTACGAAACACTAGTATACCTAGCATGCAACCTGTAAAATGAAACGAGCTGCTTTGACGTCGGAATGTGTAGTAAAGGAAAGAAGAACAGACACTAAGCTCCCCACCTGAATGAATGAATGAATGAATGAATGAATGAATGAATGAATGAATGAATGAATGAATAAATGAATGAATGAATGAACGAATGAATGAATGAATGAGTGAATGAATGAATGAATGAATGAATGAATGAATGAATGAGAATGAATGAAAAATGAATGAATGAATGAATGAATAAATAAATGAATGAATGAATGAATGAATGAATGAATGAATGAATAAATGAATGAATGAATGAATGAATGAATGAATGAATGAATGAATGAATGAATGAATAAATAAATAAATAAATGAATGAATGAATGAATGAATGAATGAATGAATGAATGAATGAATGAATGAATGAATAAATGAATGAATGAATGAATGAATGAATGAATTTTTATTTTTCAAGGATTACAGATAAGCATTCATACACGTTTTTCATCCGGCCCTTGCCCTGATTAGGGACTACAAAACATAACAGAAAAAACAACAACAAAACCCCAAAGCAATTCCAAAAAATAACAGCAACACCCCCCCCCCCCCAAAAAAAAAAAAGACCCACAACAAAAACCCACCACCAACAACAACAAAAGTTCAAGCTATGATTTAAAGAAAGGACATAGATATGTATTCAACAAACACATCATCCCCAACTGTCCATAACATTAATGTTAAAAGAGGTACATTGATCATAATTATTTAAACAAGAGAGAGAAAGAGACAGAGAGAGACAGAGAGACAGAGAGAGAGAGAGACAGAGAGACAGAGGCAGAGAGAGAGAGAGGAGGCAGAGAGAGAGAGGCAGAGAGAGAGAGACTGAAGCCCAGGTCTTCCTGTTCACCAGACTGGCAGTTCAGGGCTCTAACCACTACAGCGGTACTGTCTCTCTCTCTGTCTCTGTCTCTCTCTCTCTCTCTCTCTCTCTCTCTCTCTCTCTCTCTCTCTCTCTCTACACACACACACACACACACACACACTGTTTCCCACACTCCCCAGCGGCAGATGAATCACGGGAGTTGAAAGGAGGTGGCATTCCGGGTGCATGCACTTAATAGTTATGACACCCGTCCCTCTGTGATTTGGACACCAACTATGTACATAAACCACCTTGACAATCATTAAAAAGAAAAACAACAAAGCTGTTTGCCCCCCCCCCACACCCCCCCCCCCCCCCACCCACCCCGTCTTCCTCTGTGTGTGTATGTGGTTGTGTGTTCGCGCGCGTCCATGCGTGCGTGTGTATGTGTGTGTGTGTGAACCTAATAGCTAAAGGTGGTTTTTTTTAATCCTTAAAAGCTTGCTAAAAAAAAAAATCACCCCGCCTCTGAATTTCCAAACAGTACCCTCTCTCCTCTCTCCACTTGAATACTTGGACAAGGCCTGTGATGAATCAGACAGGCCAAATCACTGAAGTCTGTTGTTTTGAATATCGTCACTATGATAGACAGTCAGGCCAGTGGCGTGTTGTTGTTCACCAGTCTGCTTGTAAAAGCTGTGTCAGGCAAGAACACTTCAGCGTGGATTGGGTGGGCGGTTTTATTTTGTGGGATTTTTTTTCCATCTTTACTAAAGGACATTATGACTGGGCAGCAAAGACAACAGACGAAAAAGGAACTAGTCAGATGCTGTGACAGCTAGAGACTGTGTAGAGATTATCAAAGCAAGACCCCGCGAATACAGTGTTTTGTCTGTTTGGTTGGTTGCTGGTTTTTGCTTTGCTTTCTTTGCTTGGTTTCGTTTGTTTCTTTGTTTGTTCTTGTTTTGATTGGGGGGAGGGGAGGGGGAGGAGGTGTTCTTGCCATGGAGGAAGCTGTACAGTATGGAGGGCGGGGTGGGGTGGGGGGAGGGGTGCCATCTTATCACAGACCTTCACGATCAAACTCTGATCGTGATCATTTTCTGAAATCGCAAAGTGTAAATACTGTGACTAGGATGGGAAAGCACAGAACCCTGGGGAGCGCCAGTTGAAGCAGTGAAACACACAGCAACACACAGCAACACACAGCAACACACAGCAACACACAGCAACACACAGCAACACACAGCAACACACAGCAACACACAGAACACACAGCAACACACAGCAACACACAGCAACACAACACACACAGCAACACACAGCAACACACAGCAAACACAGCAAACACAGCAACACACAGCAACACACAGCAACACACAGCAACACACAGCAACACACACAGCAACACACAGCAACACACAGCAACACACAGCAACACACAACACACAGCAACACACAGCAACACAACAAGAACACACAGCAACACCACAGCAACACACAGCAAACACAGCAACACACAGCAACACACAGCAACACACAGCAAACAGCAAACACACAGCAACACACAGCAACACACAGCAACACACAGCAACACACAAGCCAACACACAGCAACACACAGCCCACGAACACACAGCAACACACAGCAACACACAGCAACACACAGCAACACACAGCAAACACACAGCAACACACACAACACAGCAACACACAGCAACACACAGCAACACCAAACCACAGCAACACACAGCACACACAGCAACACACAGCAACACACAGCAACACACAGCAACACACAGCAACACACAGCAACACACAGCAACACACAGCAACACACACACAGCAACACACAGCAACACACAGCAACAACAGCAACCACACACACACACAGCACACACAGCAACACACACAAGCAACACACAGCAACACACCAACACACAGCAACACACAGCAACACACAGCAACAGCCACAGCAACACAAACACACAGCAAACACACAGCAACACAGCAACACACAGCACACAACACAGCAACACACAGCAACACACACACACACAGCAACACACAGCAACCACACAGCACAACACAAGCAACACACACACACACAGCAACACACAGCAAACACAGCAACACAACACAGCAACACAAAAGCAAACACAGCAACACACAGCAACACACACACACACAGCAACACACAGCAACACACAGCACACAGCACAGCAACACACAGCAAACACACACACACACAGCAACACACAGCAACACACAGCAACACACAGCAACACACACACACACCACAGCAACACACAGCAACACACAGCAACACACAGCAACACACACACACACACAGCAAACACACAGCAACACACAGCAAACCCCAACACAACACACAGCAACACACACACACAGCAACACACAGCAACACACAGCAAACACACAGCAACACACACACAGCAAAACACAACACACACACACACAGCAACACACACACACACAGCAACACACAGCAACACACACACACAACACAGCAAAACACACACACACACACACAGCAACACACAGCAAACACACGCAACACACAGCAACACACAGCAACACACAGCAACACACACACACACAGCAACACACACACACACACACACACACACACACACACACACACACACGCTCGCGCAAACAAAAAAACCCCAAAATGCAGTAAAATAGAGAGATGCTCAGTACATTCAAAACAAACTAGTTGGCCGTTTTTTGATGTTGCTGTTGTTGTTTGTAATTGGACTCCTTCTTCTTCTTCTTCTTGTTCTTTGTTTCTCAGCTAGAACTACGAGGTTCACCACTGGTGAATGTTTATGTGAATGTTTATGTGAATGTTTATGTGAATGTTTATGTGAATGTGATCACTTCCCCAGTGTCAGGGTAGCCACACCCCGACTTCAGGGACTGTGTGTAAAACGACAGCACAGAGCAGAGAGCAGAGAGTAGAGAGCAGAGAGCAGAGAGCAGAGAGTAGACAGCAGAGAGCAGACAGCAGAGAGCAGAGAGCAGAGAGTAGACAGCAGAGAGCAGAGAGTAGACAGCAGAGAGTAGACAGCAGAGAGTAGACAGCAGAGAGCAGAGAGTAGACAGTAGAGAGTAGACAGCAGAGAGTAGACGCAGAGAGCAGAGAGTAGACAGCAGAGAGTAGACAGCAGAGAGTAGACAGCAGAGAGCAGAGAGTAGACAGCAGAGAGTAGACAGCAGAGAGTAGACAGCAGAGAGTAGACAGCAGACAGCAGAGAGTAGACAGCAGAGAGTAGAGAGTAGACAGCAGAGAGCAGAGAGCAGAGAGTAGACAGCAGAGAGTAGACAGCAGAGAGCAAGGGGAGCAGACAGCAGAGAGTAGACAGCAGAGAGCAGACAGCAGAGAGTAGACAGCAGAGAGCAGAGAGTAGACAGCAGAGAGCAGAGAGCAGAGAGTAGACAGCAGAGAGTAGACAGCAGAGAGCAGAGAGTAGACAGCAGAGAGTAGACAGCAGAGAGTAGACAGCAGAGAGCAGAGAGCAGAGAGTAGACAGCAGAGAGCAGAGAGCAGAGAGTAGACAGCAGAGAGTAGACAGCAGAGAGCAGAGAGTAGACAGCAAGAGAGCAGAGAGTAGACAGCAGAGAGTAGACAGCAGAGAGTAGACAGCAGAGAGTAGACAGCAGAGAGTAGACAGCAGAGAGTAGACAGCAGAGAGTAGGCAGCAGAGAGCAGAGAGTAGACAGCAGAGAGTAGACAGCAGAGAGTAGACAGCAGAGAGTAGACAGCAGACAGCAGAGAGTAGACAGCAGAGAGTAGAGAGTAGACAGCAGAGAGCAGAGAGCAGAGAGTAGACAGCAGAGAGTAGACAGCAGAGAGCAGAGAGCAGACAGCAGAGAGTAGACAGCAGAGAGCAGACAGCAGAGAGTAGACAGCAGAGAGCAGAGAGTAGACAGCAGAGAGCAGAGAGCAGAGAGTAGACAGCAGAGAGCAGAGAGTAGACAGCAGAGAGCAGAGAGTAGACAGCAGAGAGTAGACAGCAGAGAGTAGACAGCAGAGAGCAGAGAGCAGAGAGTAACAGCAGAGAGCAGAGAGCAGAGAGTAGACAGCAGAGAGTAGACAGCAGAGAGCAGAGAGTAGACAGCAGAGAGCAGAGAGTAGACAGCAGAGAGTAGACAGCAGAGAGTAGAGAGTAGACAGCAGAGAGCAGAGAGTAGACAGCAGAGAGCAGAGAGCAGACAGCAGAGAGCAGAGAGAGCAGACAGCAGAGAGCAGAGGAGTAGACAGCAGAGAGCAGAGAGCAGAGAGTAGACAGCAGAGAGTAGAGAGTAGACAGCAGAGAGTAGACAGCAGAGAGTAGATAGCAGAGAGCAGAGAGCAGAGAGTAGACAGCAGAGAGTAGACAGCAGAGAGCAGAGAGCAGAGAGTAGACAGCAGAGAGCAGAGAGCAGAGAGTAGACAGCAGAGAGCAGAGAGCAGAGAGCAGACAGCAGAGAGCAGAGAGTAGACAGCAGAGAGTAGACAGCAGAGAGTAGACAGCAGAGAGCAGAGAGCAGAGAGTAGACAGCAAAGAGTAGACAGCAGAGAGCAGAGAGCAGAGAGTAGACAGCAGAGAGCAGAGAGTAGACAGCAGAGAGCAGAGAGCAGAGAGTAGACAGCAGAGAGTAGACAGCAGAGAGTAGACAGCAGAGAGCAGACAGCAGAGAGTAGACAGCAGAGAGTAGACAGCAGAGAGCAGAGAGTAGACAGCAGAGAGCAGAGAGTAGACAGCAGAGAGCAGAGAACAGAGAGCATACAGCAGAGAGCAGAGAGTAGACAGCAGAGAGTAGACAGCAGAGAGCAGAGAGTAGACAGCAGAGAGTAGACAGCAGAGAGTAGACAGCAGAGAGCAGAGAGCAGAGAGTAGACAGCAGAGAGCAGAGAGCAGAGAGTAGACTGCAGAGAGTAGACAGCAGAGAGCAGAGAGTAGACAGCAGAGAGCAGAGAACAGAGAGCAGAGAGTAGACAGCAGAGAGTAGACAGCAGAGAGCAGAGAGCAGAGAGCAGACAGCAGAGAGTAGACAGCAGAGAGCAGAGAGCAGACAGCAGAGAGTAGACAGCAGGGGAGCAGAGAGCAGACAGCAGAGAGTAGACAGCAGAGAGCAGAAAGCAGAGAGTAGACAGCAGAGAGCAGACAGCAGAGAGCAGACAGCAGACAGCAGAGAGTAGACAGCAGAGAGTAGACAGCAGAGAGCAGAGAGTAGACAGCAGAGAGTAGACAGCAGAGAGTAGACAGCAGAGAGCAGAGAGTAGACAGCAGAGAGCAGAGAGTAGACAGCAGAGAGTAGACAGCAGAGAGCAGAGCGCAGACAGCAGAGAGTAGACAGCAGAGAGTAGAGAGTAGACAGCAGAGAGCAGAGAGCAGAGAGCAGACAGCAGAGAGTAGACAGCAGAGAGCAGAGAGCAGAGAGCAGAGGAGTATCATTGTTGTGTTGTTGTTGTTGTTGTTCTCTTATCAACCCATCCTACAAGTATGTTAGGGGCTGTTCTTTCCCCCCTTCCCCTTTTTATTCCTCAGCTAGAGCTAAAAAGTGCACAATGGTAAGATTGTGTGTGTGTTGGTGTGTGTTCGGTGGTGTTGTGTGTGTGTGTGTGTGTTGTGTGTGTGTGTGTGTGTGTGTGTGTGTGTGTGTGTGTGTGTGTTGTGTTGTGCGTGTGTGTGTGTGATGGTTTGCCACCATCAAAGCAGAAATTCTCTCTAGGACAGCCCAGACCACAGCTGCAATGACCAAACTGAAAGGCCTCTGGAACGACAAGAACATCGGCATCAGCTTCAAGATCAGACTGATTCGTTCCCTGATCATGTCCACATTTTTGTACGCATGTGAAACGTGGACCATAACAGCAGACATTGAAAGAAGGATTCAGGCAATGGAGATGAGATGCTTTCACACACTGGTATCTCATACAGAGATCACATCACTAGTGAGGAAGTGAAGAACAGAATTGAAAACGCCATCAGACCATATGAACAGCTCCTGACTTCAGTGAAAAACGCAAACTAAAGTGGTTTGGACACGTCACACGAACATCTGAGCTGGCCAAGACTGTCCTACAGGGAACCGTATAGGCTGCAAGCAGCAATTAGAAATATCGCACTTTTCTTTCTGTTTTTCCATGTGACTCATATATTCATTCCGCACGTACTAAGGCATCCACAGAAATATAAACACTTTTTGTGAAAGACTAGCCTCTGACTCAAATCTCATGTGATTTTGAACAAATTTGGTAGGTTTGAAATTTTTTAATTGTTCAGCAAACACTGTACCCCCTCAGTCCTTTGTCGTCTGCTAGCTTCCTTACCACAATATGCATGCGCGGGGTCAATGCTGTAGGAATACAAGCAATCCTCATCTGATGGTTATTTCCAACTTTCTCGTGACTACCTGGTATTGCTCTATGTCCTCAATCCCAAATACAAGTACACAGTGCATTTCTTCATACTTGAAAAATCTGTGAAAATCCCCAACATGTTTTTCGACTCGCGCTCTATAGAAGACACTACATGACCCGCAAGCTAATACAGGTGTGTAGCCACAAGGCGGGAGAAAACGATGGGAAGACAGCGTCAGAGAGTGGACTACTGGCCTGGAGTGGAACCAGTTGCTACGGAAAGCAAGGGACCGCGGGGAGTGGAGGAAGCTGGTTCCAAAATCTTCAGTGGTGCCCCCACGGTCCATGGGACTAGGGAAGAGGTGAAGGTGAGGGTGAAGGCAGTGGCGTTTGACTTGGGGAATGATGTTTCAAGCAGACACCAGTTGTGTGTGTGTGTGGTGTGTGTGTGTGTGTGTGTGTGTGTGTGTGTGTGTTGTGGTGTGTGTGTGTGTTGTGTGTGTGTGTTGTGTGTGTGTGTGTGTGTGTGAAAGTCAAGTCAAAGTCAAAGTCAAAATTTTATTTTGCAGATGGTACATTGAATAAGCAATGTATTTGCTTTTTTTCATCAAGCCATCTATCTAAGAACAAATTTCTTAATGATTATATTGCAATACTACATTATTGCATCCTTAACCATTAAATTAAACCAATAAAGAGGAAAATCGATTAAGGTAATACATTGAAAAATACAAATTACCACATATACATATACACGCATACACATACTGATACTCATACACACCTGCGCGCCTGCGCGCTCACGTCCACACACACATTTAAATAAAGAATGTCTTAAGAATTAAAAAAAAGAAAATCATAAAACGTCAGGACAAACAAATTACTTCACCTACTGTTTCATTCATTTCTCACGTTTATACTTTAGATAATAAAAAGGTACAGGAACAGAAGGTTAGAAAATACTAGGCATTCGTTGCGTCATTACTGACAATATTGCCTTCAATGACCTCCCTCTTCTCTTCCTCCACCCAGCAAACGTGTGCTTTTTATGCGCTCATACTCTTCAAATAGCGCTTTTTAAAAATAATATATTCACACAATAACTACGAAACAAGCAAGATAAGTCAAATAAGACAATAATAATGATTATTATGAAAGAGATACAAGAATAACAACGATCAGCCATCACCATGAGACAACAATATAACAAATAATCCCCATGTGTGTGTGTGTGTGGTTGTGTGGTGTGTGTGTGTGTGTGTGTGTGTGTGTGTGGTGTGTGTGTGTGTGTGTGTGTGTGTGTGTTGCTGTGTGTGTGTATGTGTGTTTGTGTGTGTGTTGTGTGTGTGTGTGTTGTGTGTGTGTTGTGTATGTGTGTGAGTGTGTGTGTTGTGTGTGTGTTGTGTGGTGTGTGTGTTGTTGTGTGTGTTGTGTATGTGTGTGTGTGTTTGTGTGTGTGTGTTTTGTGTGAGTGTGTTTGTGTGTTTGCGTGCGTGTGTGTGTGTGTGTATGTGTGTGTGTGTGTGTGGTGGTGTTGTTGTGTGTGTGTGTGTGTGTGTGTGTGTGTTGTGTGTGTGTGTGTGTGTGTGTGTGTGTGTGTATTGTTAACATTAATTTTGTCATACGTCCCACTGCATGTAATGCCTACTCTTGCAGAAAGACAAACTGCTGGTTTTAATGTGGTGCAACCTGTTGTGCTGTGTTTCGACACTCTCTTCCTTTTACAGCCTCCTCCCAAGGCGAACCACAGGTGCAGGAGTGGGTGCTGAAGGGAACTGCAGTGCAGAAGTGCCTGTAAGGGTGTGACTGTGATGGCTTTCAACCCCACCCTCAGAGGCCACGTTCCCCTGTGGGAAGCCGGGGGCTGTCATATAAACAGCATCCCCACCTTCTGGAAAATCCTGGATAGACATGTCCTCTCATTCTATCACCTCTATTGTTTCTGCCTTGCCCTATATCATCCTTCTTGTCTATTTTCTGCCTGTCTGGTTCATTCCCCTCTTTTTTTTTAGAAATATCTCGATTCTCTCTTATGCCAAGTCGGATGTGTTGGGACTGACTGTCAGGCGCTTAACGGCAGTGTGACGCATTTTCCTACATATAACAGACAACAATAGAAAAACACAGTACACAGTTATTGGCTGAAGAAGCACACAGTACAGTTATTGGCTGAAGAAGCACACAGCACACAGTTATTGGCTGAAGAAGCACACAGTTATTGGCTGAAGAAGCACACAGTTATTGGCTGAAGAAGCACACAGTACACAGTTATTGGCTGAAGAAGCACACAGTTATTGGCTGAAGAAGCACACAGTACACAGTTATTGGCTGAAGAAGCACACAGTTATTGGCTGAAGAATCACACAGTAAAGTATATTGGCTGAAGGAACACACAAGAAACACAGTTATTTGCGAAGAAGCACACAGGCACACAGTTTATTGGCTGAAGAAGCACAAAGTTTATTGGCTAAGAAGCACACAGCACACAGTTATATGGCTGAAGAATCCACACAGATATTGGCTGAAGAAGCACACAGAATATGGCAGAAGAAGCACACAGTTATTGCTGAAGAAGCACACAGTTCATGGCTGAAGAAGCACACAGCACACAGTTATTGGCTGAAGAAGCACACAGCACACAGTTATTGGCTGAAGAAGCACACAGTTATTGGCTGACAGAAGCACACATAACACATTTATTGGAAGAAGAAGCACACAGTTATTGGCTGAAGAAGCACCCAGGTATTGCTTAAGAACACACAGTACACAGTTATAGCATGACGAAGCACACAGTTATTGGCTGTAAGGAGCCACTAGTAGGGCGGAGGGCTTGTTATTCTGAAGGTGATAGCACACAGTTGATTGGCTTAAGGGGGGATGCACACAGCACACAGTTTATGGCCTGAAGAGAGCTCACATACACTGGTGTATTGGAGGCTTAAGAGAGCGACACAGGCACACTAGGTTAGTGTGGGCTGAAGAAGCAATACAGTTTATTGGCTTTAGAGAAGGCAGCGGCGCGAGTGCGCGCAGCGAGAGCGAGTGAAGAGAGAGTGCAGTAGAGATACACACATCTAGTTTGGAGAAGATTGATCTAAGTTATTTGGGATGTGTCTCTCTGTCTCTCTCCTCTATCGATAAGTGCTCACATATAGCAAACAGGCAAAGCAGTTTTGGATTGGAAATGATAAATATGATAAATGGGTGTGGGGAGGTTGATGCTATCTCTCATAAAATTTGATTTGTAATACAGAAAAAAGCACACATACACAGTTATTGGCTGAAGAAGCACACAGTTATTGGCTGAAGAAGCACACAGTTATTGGCTTAAGAAGCACACAGTACACAGTTATTGGCTGAAGAAGCACACAGTTATTGGCTTAAGAAGCACACAGCACACAGTTATTGGCTGAAGAAGCACACAGCACACAGTTATTGGCTGAAGAAGCACACAGTTATTGGCTTAAGAAGCACACAGCACACAGTTATTGGCTGAAGAAGCACACAGCACACAGTTATTGGCTGAAGAAGCACACAGTTATTGGCTGAAGAAGCACACAGTGCACAGTTATTGGCTGAAGAAGCACACAGTACACAGTTATTGGCTGAAGAAGCACACAGTACACAGTTATTGGCTGAAGAAGCACACAGTACACAGTTATTGGCTGAAGAAGCACACAGTTATTGGCTGAAGAAGCACACAGTTATTGGCTGAAGAAGCACACAGTTATTGGCTGAAGAAGCACACAGCACACAGTTATTGGCTGAAGAAGCACACAGTTATTGGCTGAAGAAGCACACAGTTATTGGCTGAAGAAGCACACAGTTATTGGCTGAAGAAGCACACAGTTATTGGCTGAAGAAGCACACAGTACACAGTTATTGGCTGAAGAAGCACACAGTACACAGTTATTGCTTGAAGAAGCACCCATAGGCCAGTACACAGTTATAGGCTTAAGAAGCCACACAGTAACACAGTAATGCCTAAAGAGCACACAGGTACACAGTTATTGGCAGAAGAAGCACACAGTTCTTGGCTGAAGCAGCACACATTATTGGCTGAAGAAGCACACAGTACAGCAGTTATGGCTGAAGAAGCACACAGTTATTGGCTGAAGAAGCCACATATACAGATATTGGCTTTACGAAGCACACAGTACACTGTTAAATTGCTGAAGAAGCACACAAGATATTGGCTTTTAAGAAGCACACAGCACACAATTAATTGGCTGAAGAAGCACACACACACAGTTAATTGGCTGAAGAAGCACACGTTATTGGCTTAAGAAAGCACACAGCACACAGTTATTGGCTGAAGAACACAACAGCACACAAGGAATTAGTGGCTGAAGAATCACACAGTTTTATTGGCTGAAGAATCTCACTTTGCACAGTTATTGGCTGAAGAAGCACACAGTACACAGTATTGCTGAAGAAGCACACAGTGCACAGTTTTTGGCTGAGAAGCACACAGTACAAACATATATTGGCTGAAGAAAGCACACAGTACACAGTTATTGGCTGAAGAAGCACACAGTTATTGGCTGAAGAAGCACACAGTTATTGGCTGAAGAAGCACACAGTTATTGGCTGAAGAAGCACACAGTACACAGTTATTGGCTGAAGAAGCACACAGTTATTGGCTGAAGAAGCACACAGTTATTGGCTGAAGAAGCACACAGTTATTGGCTGAAGAAGCACACAGTTATTGGCTGAAGAAGCACACAGTACACAGTTATTGGCTGAAGAAGCACACAGTTATTGGCTGAAGAAGCACACAGTTATTGGCTGAAGAAGCACACAGTACACAGTTATTGGCTGAAGAAGCACACAGTACAGAGTGTTATCTACGGACACTGAGCAACTCCAGCATTTGGATTCAAAGCAGCATCCACAACAAATAACGCTCTAGTGATGAAATCACACTAGTAAGACCTGATGCTAGTTTCCGATTTTTAGAAAAGCGCTGGATGTTTTATTTCTATCCCAAACAACCTGTTTAGCATGGCATGTGTGCCTTATGTCATACAACAAACTGAAAATGTTGTTGTAGCCTGTTGTTGTTGTTGTTGTTGTTTGTTGTTGCTGTTGTTGTTGTTTGTAGTTGTTGCTTGCGTTGTTGTTGTTGTTGCTGTTGTTGTTGTTGTTTGTTTTTTTATAAATGGCAAAGGAAGAGACGTGCTGCTAATTGCATATCTATGAACTGTTGGCAAGGGACATAATCATCAGTCGTCTCCTTTTCCCCTCTCCGCAAGGCTGCCAGGCTGACTCACAGACGCGACACTTTGCCCAAGCACACAATTCTGTCCTCCATTAAGGTAGCCGCATCCGACTTGGGGGATGCAAGCTACATTTGATATTGATGATACTGACATATACAACACGCTCAGAAGGACTTGCAAAGACCATCCTGCAAGGAACAGTCCAGGGGAAGAGAAGACGGGGCAGACAGAGGAGAAAGTGGGCCGACGACATCCGTGATTGGACAGGGGAGGACTTCAGTGTCACCGCAGGCACTCGCCACACCGCGCCGCCCTAATGGTGCCAGGCTGGTCCACCCGTTCCGTCCCACCATGGCAGCGCCCCCTACGACCCTGGCGGGTTACGGGACCAGTGAAGTGAGTGATACTGACATGATAAACATACAACAATGTCACTATCATAACAAATGCTGAAGAACATAATTGCCAACTTCTCCCCCCCCCCCCCCCCCCCCCCCCCCTTCCCATTATTTTTTAAAGATGCGTTGATTGTAGATGACAAAAACAGGGGGGGCAGCTTTCGCTATTTCTGCTGTGTAAGTTAACATTCAATGTCTTTCCTGGTTGGGCAAAGTTTGCCCTTGTTCACAACAGAACTCGCTGCGATTGTATCGATAGGATTATCATGTTTGGTGTACCTCACACATTGTCTACAGCAGCTGTATAAAGCTGCGCTATTGTTGTTGTTGTTGTTGTTCTTGTTGTTGTTGTTGGTGGTGGTGGTGGTAATTAAAAAACATACAGGCCTTACCGTTTCGTATTACTTAACTGAACAAGGCCTGATTTTAACTAAAAATCACCGATGCATTTTAAAAAAATGAAATGTACAAATTTCAGTGTTTTAACCCTTTTCATGTTGGTTCAGGGACGGGTTAGCCCTGTGGTTAGAACATTGCGCTGGCAATCTGACGACCCGGGTTCAAATCCTGTTCAAGGGGATTTTTTTTCCATGGAGTTAACATCAGTGCAGACTCCACTCTCCCCAAATGTCCTTCGGATGAGACTATAAACCGAGGTCCCGTGTGCGAACGCACACAGAACATCTTGCGCACACGTTAAATCCTGTTCCGCTTTTCGAAAAAGTAGGCCATTGTGTGCCGGTGGGAACAGATGACAAAATTTACAATACCACATACACACGGGGACTGGATGTTAAAGAGCACATAAGTGCTTATTCCATTATCCTCAAAATGAATAAAAGAAAAAAATGAATGAAATAAATGGTAATGGGTTGTCAAAGCAGGAAAAGAAAGATTTCTAAACAAACAGCGACCAAGCAGGTAAATGCACTCTGTGTTTACAACAATTGTCTGAAGAGTGTGTGCTGCCTCCTTCACTAAACATGCCTTTCCTTTCCTGAATTAAACACAGAGACAGACAGACAGACAGACAGACAGACAGACAGACAGACAGACATACAGAGAGAGAGAGAGAGAGAGAGAGAGAGAGAGAGGAGAGAGAGAGAGAGAGAGAGAAGAGAGAGAGAGAGAGAGAGAGAATGACAATGACAATGACAAATGACAATGACAAATTCTCTTATTTCGAGGATAATGAATAAGCACTTATGTGCTTTTTTACATCCAGTCCCCGCCCGTAGGGATACGTCTTAATAATAACCCAACACTTATAAACTCTCACAGTAGAAACAAGGGGAAATAACCCTTTTCAAAACAGCCCCCCTCCCCAACAAAAACAACAACAACAACAACAAAAACAAAGAAACAAATAAAAGAAAACCCTAAAAACATCCCCATCACCACCACCACCACCCCACCACCCAAAAAATCCCCAACCTGAACAAACAAACAAACAAAAGAGAAAGAAAAACCAAACCAACAAAAGAAGAAAAAAAGAAAAAAGAGAAAAACAAACAACAACAACAAATAACAACAAAAACCAAGAAAAATAACAACAACCAAACTTAATAATCATAAAGATAAACATCTACACATTGTCAAATGGTACATATACTTGTTACATATAACAATAAGATATTGAAATAGGGCACTCATTAAAACTTAAGTACAGCGTATAAACCCAATAAAGTATTGAAAATATAAAATATGAATCCTTCATCAGGATACACTATAACTATAAGCAAAACAATAAAAGGTGAGAGAGAGAGAGAGAGAGAGAGAAGAGAGAGAGAGAGAGAGAGAGGTGTGTGTGTGTGTGTGTGTGTGTGTGTGTGTGTGTGTGTGTGTGTGTGTGTGTGTGTGTGTGTGTGTGTGTGTGTGTGTGTTGTATTTCAGAGATAATATCCAATACATAATGCCCAAAAGAGTACACGATCACCATCAACACTCATTTTTTATTATACTCGTTCAAATTATATGTCATGATAATGAAATAAACCCAATACCCATACATTCACACAATAAAAACAAGAAACAAAACAAAAGAAGAAATCTAAACCTATACAGTCATTGAGAGAGAGAATGTGTGTGTGTGTGTGTGTGTGTGTGTGTGTGTGTGTGTGTGTGTGTGTGTGTGTGTGTGTGTGTGTGTGTGTGTGTGTGTGTGTGTGTGAGTGTGTGTGTGTGTGTGAGTGTGTGTGGGTGTGTGTGGGTGTGGGTGTGTGTGGTGTGGGTGTAGGTGTGTGTGTGTGTTTCAGCGATAATACTAAATATATAATACTCACATAGCACACGATCAACACCAGCACTTTTTGCTTATACTCATACAAATTGAATGTCATGATGATAAAGTAAGTGCAATACCAATACACTCACACAATAAGGAGGGGGGGGACCCAATAAAGTCATAAAAAGAACATCTAAATATTGTAAGTAAGTGAGACAAGTTCTTTTATTACCAGGATAATGAATAAGTACTCATGTGCTTTTTTACATCCAGTCCCCGCCCGTAGGGTCACATACTCTCAAACAGTAGAAGCAAAGGGAAAAAACTTTTTTTAAACAACCAAACAAACAAAAACCCCAGACAAACAAAAAACAAAGTAAACCCCAGAACACCCCCCCCCCTAAAAAAAGAACCCACCCCAAACAAACACAAAACAAGAAAAAAAAAAAAAAAAAACAAACAAAAGAGAAAAAACACACACACAAAAACCCAACACCGCCACCACCACCCCACCCCCCCACCACCACACCACCACCCCCCACCCCCACACACACACACATACACCAAAAACAAACAAACAAACAAAAACCCAAACAAATCAACAACAAAAAACAAACAACAACAAAACCAACCCCCTAAACAACCCCCCCAAAAACTACAGCAATAACAACAGAGAGAGACAATGACAATGACAAATTCTTTTAATTCGAGGATAATGAATAAGTACCCATGTGCTTTTTTACATCCAGTCCCCGCCCTTAGGGATATATATGATAATTAAAATAAAATAAAGCCCATAGCTGTACACTTACACAGTATAGGGGGAAAATATCTACACAAAATCCCCCAAAAATCACGGAAGAGAGAGAGAGAGAGAGAGAGAGAGAGAGAGAGAGAGAGAGAGAGAGAGAGAGAGAGAGAGAGAGAGAGAGAGAGAGAGAGAGAGAGAGAGAGAGAGAGAACTCTGAACTCTGAACTCTGAAATGATTTAATGTACATTGGCCTTGGACCACAATACATTTGTTGGGCTCAAGATGGAACAGTGAGCTCATTCATATCACTGGCAAAGCAAATGCACAAACAAATAATGATTTATGACTGATTAAAGAAGAAATACACACAAATATAGATATCGAACTCATACAAAAAGACGATGTCAGTAACAATTTATGACTGAATACAGAAGAAAATTACATGATTATAAACCTTAAATCAACCATAACCCAATCATAGAGAGAAGATGCTAAGAAAAATCATCCATATTGAGTATATCAAATTGTAGCAGTTTTTCAATAAAGTGTTTCAGAGAGAGAGTGAGAAACTCTCTCTGAAACTCTGAAATGATTTAATTGCACATTGGCCTTAGGCCACAATACAATATAGAAAAGAAAATAGGAAAATATCTTATTTAGCAGCACCTATCTATATTCTATAATCATTAGTTACCTGAAAATCATATACTTCTCATACCTACTACGGTACAAATTATAAGGATAGTTGTCAAATCACAGTTTACATTTCACATATACTGAAATGATTAGTCATAGACATTAGTATAAAAGGGGGAGATACAGAAAATCATGATCATGTTATGCCACGAATTCTTGATAATACGTGATATAAACAAAGGTGAAAATGTTTAAGTGGTTTAACAGACGTACATCATAGGATTGGTTACCTTGTAGACTTAAAGTATTTTCTTCCGCCTATTGCTTGCATGAAACACATATCTAGATAAATTGTATCTGTGGATAGGATCAGTGGCTCTAAGTAACATGTGCAGAGGAAGTTCTTTTGACTCTTTTAGAAATTTGACCCTTAAATCTTCAAACGTAGCACAAAATAACACAAAATGTTTTTCGTTTTCGATCTGATTTTTACAAAATGGACAGAATTTATCATGAATAGATTCGCTATAGCGATGTACATTGTTATTCAGTGGGAGTACATTAAACCTCAACTGCGTGATGGCAACACGAAAACAATAATTTTCCATATCTAGAACATAACTTTCTTTTACGAATATAGTCTTAAATGATCTATATGGTTGATATCTATCTCGATCTCTTATAGTTCCTGACCATTCTTGAATAAACATATCGATGAGCCTCTGTTTAAATATGCTTAGAAACTTTTTCACATCCCCAACATCCTGTTGCAACCAAACAATGTTAAATCCAGTTAAGCATAAGATTTCTCTTATTTTCGAAACCCAGCACTGTTTTCCGGAATTGTCTAGCTGCAACAGCATTTGATACGCCTTATATGGTAACCGTTCATTATTCATTTGTAGTGATTTAAACCAATATCTTATACAGGCAGTGTACGAATTTACATAAAGAGGATATCTATTCAAGTCTCCATATATCATTTTGTTTGGAGTTTTGGTTGGTACACCTAAAAACCTTTTGCATGCCATCATGTGGACTTTTTCTATGTGTTCTAACTGGTTTATTCCCCATACTTCAGCAGCATATAGCAATATTGGCTGTATCTTTTTATCAAAAATGTTAAAAAAGTATTTACTGTCATCTCTTTATATTTCCGAAAAACTCTATTAAGCTGAACTACTGCCTTTTTCCCTTTTGTTACTAGATGCTGTGTACCGTTTTTCGCACTGATCATAGTTGTGAATCTGAACCCTAAATAGCAATAATTGTTTACTACCTCTAAGCACTTACCATCATAGAACCATTTCTCATGTTTACCCAAAAAGCCCCCTTTTCTAAATACCATTACTTTTGTTTTATCTATGTTTACATCTAACTTTATCTTATTACAGCAAGTTTTTACAACATTTAACTGATTCTGAAGACCACTCGGTGTTGTTGATATCAATGCCACATCATCTGCAAATAACAAGATGAATAATTCCATAATATCTGGAAATAACTGTACCCCATGTTTACCCCTTTCGTTAATTTGATCTGCTAATTGGTTTACAAATAATGAAAACAGTGTCGGGCTAAGAACACAGCCTTGCCTTACCCCAATGGGACAATCACACATTTCGGTTAATTCAAAATTTGCTCGAACGCATGATTTTAATGACCTGTACATAGCTTGTAGTGCAGCAAAGAATTTACCCTGTACACCTTGATCTTGAATGCACTGCATGAGTTTGTTATGCTGAACAGAATCAAAAGCTTTTCTGAAATCTACAAAAGCAACATAGAGTTTTCTTCCTTTTTTGTTTATTTGGCTCTGAATAACTGCATATAGTGTAAATATTTGATCAACTGTTGAATATTTTCTTCGAAATCCTGCTTGACATTCTGAAATTAAGTTGTTGCTCTCTAACCAAGTGTATAGTCGTGTATGAGAGAGAGAGAGAGAGAGAGAGAGAGAGAGAGAGAGAGAGAGAGAGAGAGAGAGAGAGAGAGAGAGAGAGAGAGAGAGAGGAGAGAGAGAGAGAAAAGTAGCAACAAGTAAGAAAGAAAGCAAAACAGGAAACACAGAAACAACCAAAAAAATAGCAAAGAAACCAAGAGCAAAACAAAAGCGGCAACAACAAAAGGGGAGAGGGGACAACCGAATAGTCCCCCCTCCCCCCAAAAAACAACCCCAAACCCAAACCAAAAGAGAGCCAAACAAAGCAAAAACTTCCATAATAAAACGTTGAACAAGCCACTATCATTTTGGCTAACAGAAAGAAACGTCAAAAATTCTTTGTGCTTTTATGGGAAGATACAGCAATAGTAAACTATATGAAACAAATATTGTATAAGCAATTTGCATCCCCATGCACACACACACACACACACACACACACTCACACACACACGTCCCACACACACGTGCACCACACACTCACACCATGCATCAATGCCAACATCAAATCTGTATGACCCCAGAGAGAGAGAGAGAGAGAGAGAGAGCCAAACTCATAGATCATAAAATTGAACACCTTCATATTGTAGAATAGTACACATAGTTGTTACATGTAATAATAAGATATTGAAATAGGACATTCACTGGAGCTCAAGTACAGTCAACAAGCCCAAAATAATATTAAAAATAGAAAGTATGAATATGTCCTTCACTAGAATACACAACAACTATAAAAGGAGAGGGACAATGACAATGACAAATTCTTTTATTTCGAGGATAATGAATAAGCACCCATGTGCTTTTTTACATCCAGTCCCTGCCCTTAAAGATATATATGATAATAAAATAAAGCCCATAGCAATACACTTACACAGTATAGGGAAAAAATATCTACACAAAAATCCCCACAAAAATCACCGAAGAGAGAGAGAAAAAAAAAGTAGCAACACGTAAGAAAGAAAGCAAAACAGAGACAACAGAAACAACCGAAAAAATAGCAAGAACCAAGAGCAAAACAAAAGCGGCAACAACAACAACAAGGGGAGAGGGGACAACCGAATAGTCCCCCCTCAAAATACAACCCCAAACCCAAACCAAAACAGAACCAAACAAAACAAAACCTCCATAAAATAAAGGAGAGAGAGAGAGAGAGAGAGGAGAGAGAGAGAGAGAGAGAGAGAGAGAGAGAGAGAGAGAGAGAGAGAGAGAGAGAGAGAGAGAGAGAGAGAGGAAATGTAAAAGATGAAGAAAAAAGTACAATAAAAGTTTGCAAAACAAATTGCCAACGCAAAGAGAGGGCTAGTGACAGAATCTGTCCTTGTGACTGCCGACATGAGTGAGGGGGAGAATAGTAATTATGTCCCTTGTGAGGGTGCCTTATTGTTTGTCCTCCTTTGCTGTGTGTGTGTGAGAGAGAGAGAGAGAGAGTTAATTAATGATCTTTACTTTTCAAAGGTTACAGATAAGCCTTCACATACCTTTTTTTTTCATCGGCCCTTGCCCGGATTAGGGACAAGAACAAAAATAGCCAATGATTTAAAGGAAAGAGATTGACAAGAGAGAGAGAGAGAGAGAGAGAGAGAGAGAGTTGTACTGAGTGGCCTTGCTGGAGAAGAGGGCTGTCAGCCCATACACAGCAGTGTGTATTGCCATGTGCCCGCATGGTGACAGGTCTTTGGACTGGGCTCTTGGTGCAGGGCAAAAACGAAGGGAAGCAACTGACAAGAGTTGCCTTTTCTTTTATGCGCCCCCGCGGTTTGTTTGTTGTTGTTTTTTGTGGGGGGGTTTTGGGGGGGGTTGCTTGTTTTTTGTTGTTGTGTTTTTTATTTCTGCCCATTCATGGTTTATATGAATGAATGTAGAAGCCAGTTATGCACAACGACTCTGTGGTATTCATCTTCTGAGAGAAGTAGATCCAAAGCCATGATCATTTCGCTACTGCGAGTTTTGGTAATATCGGAGTTTTGATAATATCGGAGTTTTGATAATATAGGTTCGGTGTTACTGGCACAGCCCTCACCTGGTTTAATTCATACCTTACTGACCGATTCCAGACAGTTGCAGTAAACAAGATTCAATCAATACCTGCCAAACTGGAATGCGGAGTCCCACAGGGATCAGTACTAGGCCCTGTTCTTTTCACTCTTTACACTGCCCCAATGTCACATATAATAAATCGTCATGAAATCAACCATCATTTTTACGCAGATGACTCTCAGATTCAAAGCAGTGTTACTCCTGAAAGCTGCCTTTTTTCCTGACAAATATGGCCCACTGCTTTGAAGATATTCAAAACTGGATGACACAGAACAAATTACAGCTAAATGCAGATAAAACCGAAGCCATGCTCGTAGGGACCAAACACAAACTCTCTTCCATTACAACAGCTTCAATAGAACTTGGCAATACATCAGTCCCTCTATCCACTGCTGTGAAATATCTAGGTGTTGTTATTGACAACACACTCTCTATGCAAAAATTAATCACCCAGACCTGTCAGTCCTGCTGCTATCAGTTACGGCGTATTAGTGCAATCCGAAAGTACCTGTCCACAGATGCAACAGCCAAACTTGTCACTTCTCTCATTCTTTCACGTCTGGACTATTGCAATTCTCTTTTGTCTGGTCTGCCAGCATCATCTATTCACTCCCTTCAACGTATACAAAACTCCGCATCCCGACTAGGTCTCAGAAAGAAAAAATCTGAGCACATTACCCCTCTCTTGCGATCTCTCCACTGGCTGCCTGTGCCACAGAGAGTAAATTATAAGATCAGTACCCTCTGTTACAAATGTCTCCACAAAACTGCACCCTCCTACCTCTGTGAATGACTTCACCTGTACACTCCTTCACGTTCCCTCCGCTATGCTGCAGATACCTTGTGCCTACGAATACCTAGATTCAGCCAATCTACCGTTGGCCGCCGCTCTTTCTCTATTTCGGGTTCATCGACCTGGAATGAGCTCCCCTCTCTCTTCGCCAGAAACCTAGTTATGACACTTTTAAATCCAGCCTCAAGACATTTATTTCAAACCCAAGATTTCCCCCCTCCTCTTTCATATCAGAACTATCCCACCTTCACTAACCCATGTCCTATCACCCTGCTAAAGTATACGACCTGTGTGAGTGTGTGTGTGTGTGGGGGGGGGGGTGTCTGTGTGTGTGTGTGTGTGTGTGTGTGTGTGTGTGTGTGTGTGTGTGTGTGTGTGTTGTGTGTGTGTGTTGTGTGTGTGTGTGTGTGTGTGTGTGTGTGTGTGTGTGTGTGTGTGTGTGTTTGAAAAACATTTGACTATTGAAATATCATTTCATAGATTGTTTTCTGCAGCGCGCCATGTTTGCAATATCTGTTTGTTTAAACTTTTGATTATTTATCATTGATTGCATGACTGTCAGATTAGGTTGAATGCATGCGCTTTGATTTGTCTTTGCAAGATATAGCGCTATAAGTTCCATTTATTATTATTATTAATATTATCATTATTATTACAATACACTACATTCAACTGGATGAGATGATAAATCAAAACCATGTGTGCCAGATATATCTAACTCACGTAAAAGGGTTAAAAACAAAAACAGCCTGGTAACCAGAGAGCTGCCGTTGGTGACATTCTGTGAAAACAGCCTGGAAACCAGAGAGCTGTCTTTGGTGACATTCTGTGAAAACAGCCTGGAAACCAGAGAGCTGTCTTTGGTGACATTCTGTGAAAACAGCCTGGTAACCAGAGAGCTGTCGTTGGTGACATTCTGTGAAAACAGCTGCCCTCGTAGAAAAACCCATACACACGCAGACAAGGAAATATGGAAAGGACAATAATAACAATAACAATAATAATGATAAGAATGATGATGATGATGATGATGATGATGATGATGATGATAATAATAATAATAATAATAATAATAATGATAATAATAACAACAACAATGATAATAATAATCATAACTATAACGATGATGATGATGATGATGATGATGATCATCATCATCATCATCATCATCATAGTTATAATAATAATATTAATAATAATAATAATAATAATAATAATAATAATAATAATAATAATAATAATAATAATAATAATAATAAAAAAAAAAAAATAATAATAATAATAATAATTATTATTATTATAATTATAGGAAGAGTATCCTCTACTTCACGCAGAGAGATCTGTCGTGACAGAAATTGATAATCAATTCAATACTGTGTACCGCGTTACAACATGATACACCTCAATATGAAATGCAGTATGAACAGTACAGTCTAATACAAAAAATATAATAAAATACAATAAATACAGCACTCTGCAGTACAGCACAACACGAGACGACACAATACAGTAAGATGCAATAAAAGACAATCCGATCTGGTACAATGCATAACAGTACAACACAACACAACACAACACAACACAACACAACACAACACAGCACAGCACAGCACTACACAGCACATACAATATGGATAAAGTAAATGCAACACAACACAATGCACTACAATATAACACACCACAGTACAGCACACTACAATACAGCCCAATACGACACAGTACAATACAGCAGATTGCAATACAATACAATACAATAAATACAATACGATACAACACAACACAGTACAATACACTACACTGTCGTCACCCAGTCTTCACCAGCCTATGCAGCCATGCGCTATGACAGACTCTGGAGGCTGAAATTCTCCACCCAGAATTATGGCCTAGCGTGTATGGGATATCCCGTGCGTGGCAAAAGCCCTTCCTGCAAAACTGTATCACATTTTTAAAAGGAAGAAAAAAAGAACGGTTACAAAATGTTGAAAAGGAACCAAAGCTGAAGGAAAAGCTGGCTTGAAAAGATCCACATTTGTTTGTTTCATTCTGTCTGTCTTTCTTTCTGTCTGTCTTTGTTTTTGCGTGGACGAACACAACACATAACACAACACATGACACAACACATAGCACCACACATAACACAACACATAGCACAACACATAGCACAACACATAGCACAACACATGGCACAACACATGGCACAACACATGGCACAACACATAGCACGACACATAGCACGACACATAACACAACACAAAACACAACACAAAACACAACACAAAACACAACACAAAACACAACACATAACACAACACACAACACATAGCACAACACATAACACAACACATAGCACAATACGTAGCACAACACATAACACAGCACATAACACAGCACATAACACAATACATAGCACAACACATAACACAACACATAACACAGCAAACAACACAACACATAGCACAACACATAACACAACACATAACACAACACATAACACAACACATAACACAACACATAACACAACACATAACACAGCACATAACACAACACATAGCACAGCACATAACACAACACATAACACAACACATAACACAACACATAACACAACACATAACACAACACATAGCACAACACGTAGCACAACACATAACACAACACATAGCACAGCACATAACACAACACATAACACAACACATAACACAGCACATAACACAACACATAACACAACACATAACACAACACATAACACAACACATAACACAGCACATAACACAACACATAACACAACACATAACACAACACATAACACAACACATAACACAACACATAACACAGCACATAACACAGCACATAACACAGCACATAACACAGCACATAACACAACACATAACACAACACATAACACAGCACATAACACAACACATAACACAGCACATAACACAGCACATAACACAGCACATAACACAGCACATAACACAGCACATAACACAGCACATAACACAGCACATAACACAGCACATAACACAGCACATAACACAACACATAACACAACACAATAACACAACACATAACACAGCACATAACACAGCACATAACACAGCACATAACACAACACATAACACAACACATAACACAACACATAACACAACACATAACACAGCACATAACACAACACATACAGTCAAACAGCCTCCTTTGCCTGAAGGAAAAGCTGGCTTTGAAAAGATCCACATTTGTTTGTTTCATTCTGTCTGCCTTTCTGTCTTTCTGTCTTTCTTTCTGTGTGTCTTTCCGTCTTTCTGTCTTTCTGTCTTTCTTTCTTTGTTTTTGCGTGAACGAACTGTTTGCGTTCCGCTGTCACACATGGGCAGTTTCCGTGTTAGCTACCGGTCAAACGGCATTACTCAGCATGTCTGCAGTTGAAGACAAATGCTCTTCTCTTTCTCTAGATGCAATAGTTCCATGGGTCCATGAAGTCAAGGGTTCGAATCTCGCGGCGTCTGGTCAATGAAGGGTACCGAGTTTTATGATCTCCCAGGTCAAGGTCAAGTGCAGACCTGCCAGTGCCTTAATTCCCTTCACGTATGTACACTTGCGGAAGATCAAATATGCACGTTAAAGATCCCGTCATTTATGCCAGGGTTGGGTGGGTGACGAAACACAAACCTAGCCAGCATACATTCCCGAAGTCGGAATGCGGCTACCTTCATGGCGGGCAAGAACTGTCGCATAGGCAAATCTCTGTATTGGTGAATCTTGGAGCTGTAGCTAAAACACGACATATCTATCTACATGTCTATATATGCATGCATACATACATACATACATACATACATACATACATACATACATACATACATACATACATACATACATAGAGTAGATAGAGTAGATAGATAGATAGATAGATAGATAGATAGATAGATAGATAGATAGATAGATAGATAGATAGACAGACAGACAGACAGACAGATAGACAGATATACAGACAGACAGACGGACAGACAGACAGACAGACAGGTTAAGTATGCAATAATGTACTATTTCAATATAATCATTAAGAAATTTGTTCTTAGATAGATGGCTTGATGAAAAAAGCAAATACATTGCTTATTCAATGTACCATCTGGAAATAAAATTTTGACTTGACTTGACTTGACAGACAGACAGACGGATGGATGGATAGATAGACAGACAGACAGACAGACAGACAGACAGACAGACAGACAGACAGACAGACAGATAGATAGATAGATAGATAGATAGATAGACAGATAGATAGACAGATAGACAGACAGACAGACAGGCAGATAGACAGACAGACAGACGGACGGATGGACGGATAGATAGATAGATAGATAGATAGATAGATAGATAGATAGATAGATAGATAGATAGATAGATAGATAGACGGGGGACGGGATAGCCTAGTGGTCAGAACATTGCGCTCGCAATCTGATGACCCGGGTTCGATTCCCGTTCAAGGGGATTTTTTCCTCTGGAGTTAACATCAGTGCAGACTCCACTCTCCCCAAAAGTCCTTTGGATGAGACTATAAACCGCAGTCCCGTGTACGAACGCACGCAGAACATCTTGTGCACACGTTAAATCTGTTCCGCTTTTCGTAAAAGTAGGCCATTGAGTTCCGGTGGGAACAGATGACAGAATTTACAAAACCGTATACACACGGGGACTGGATGTAAAAAAAAAGCACATAGATGCTTATTCCATTATCCTCGATATAAAAGAATAAAATAAAATAAAATAAATGGATGGATGGATGGATGGATGGATGGATGGATGGATGGATGGATGGATGGGTAGGTAGGTAGGTAAGTAGGTAGGTGTAATGTTGGGGATATTTAAAAATTAGGTGAATAGGGGGGGGGGGGGCGTTGTTAAAGGCTAGTTTCTGAATTGTGGGGGGGGGTGTAGGCAAAAGACCCCAACAAACAAACAAAAAGCAAGAGTAAAAAGTGTCCTGAAGTTAACGTAGTTATTATTTCATCAATCGCCTTTAATTAACTTTCATTAATATGTTAAGCAAAGTGTAAATCCAGCTCATGTCCAGATTTCTGTTGAACCACAACTTTCCCCATCCCCTGCACCATGTGAGGTGGTCTGGGTGCTAGTCTTTAACCTGAGGCTCTATGTGCAACAGATACCTAACCCACGGCAACAAAAGAGTTGTTCTTGGCAGAATTGTGTAGACAAAGCCACTATTGCAGGGAAAGAAACATGCCTGTCGACAGGATTTTTTTTAATGAGTTGATGATGATGATGATGATGATGATGATGATGAAAGAGAAAATGTGTTAGATATCAAGGCATGTCTTTTCCCTTACTTCTATCTTAAAAACACTTGTCAAGACTTGCAGTCCAACCAGCCGCCATGGCGCAGTGGTTAGCCCCTTGGGTTACGGACTGGAAGGTCGCGGGTTTGAATCTCATAAGTATCATAGGCATTTTTCGGACTCCGGCCGGCTCCTACCCAGAGTGAGTGTGCAGTGGGCTCATTGGAAAGACTGGGACCACACAGTCGAGCGTCATGTGTTTTACGGATGTGAATATTAGTATTGCTCGAATTACCTGACCAACATTAGAGGTGTCTGTATCTCTCGGGCCTGGTTGACGCCGGGATATATTATGATAGTAAGCGTAGAGTACAGCCCTGTCAAGTAGTCTCAAAGCACATGCACTTCCATAGCAGCATCATTACGTCATCATCATTGTTATTGACCATCATGGAATTTTTTTAAAAATTGCCTCTGATTCGGTGGCCTCATGGTGACCTCAGATTCGATTTCCTCATACACTTTTGTGCCTGTGGTGAGTTTGTGTCAAAGCCCTCAGGTTTACGGGAAGGGGGGGGGGGGGGGGTGCTGGATGGTCGTTGTGGTGGTCCACCAAACCTCATGGGACGGGGGGGGGGGGGGGACTCACTCAGTCTGGCTCCGCGACTACAGGCACCACTGAACACCATCATAGTGACCCAGTAGCAGTGCAGGGCCCCTCTGGCTGGTGGCCCCACGGTGACCTAATATTGATGGGCTCCCTGTGGACTTCCGACCCTGGGGATGAGACATAACAAATCTGGGTATGGCTGTGGCGGGGAGATTGGGATGAGCGGCGTGGGACAGCGGGACAGGGACAGAAGACGAGGCAGCACCAAAAGAAGCAACAACAACAACAACAACAACAACCACCAAACAAGCCACAAAAAAGACTTTCTACCCAGTGCACAACAAGCTTGCAGTCTCTGTTGATCACACTGCACTGAAGTGAACAAGCCACGGCAGAATGAGGAACATTTGAAAATGATATTTACCATTAGCCATCAACCATGGTCTGATTCACTGAAGCCGCTTTAATCAGTAACACTAGTGTGCGAATGCACGCAAAACATCTTGCGCACAAACTTGTTCCACTTTTTGGAAGAGTAGGCCATTGTGTGCCAGTGGGAATGGATGACAAAATTTACAAAACTGCATACACTGGATGAAAAAAGCACATGGATGCTTATTCCGTTATCCTCAAAATAAATAAATAGATAAATTAATAATAATAATACAAATAATAATACAAATAATAATAATAATAATAATAATAATAATGTGCCTTCTTTTATTTTTCTCTAATTGTATATACATTTGTATAAATGAATGAAATTATTTCATTGTAGCTGTTGTAATTTCATAGCCGTTTTAATTTGAACATGCTTCGTTTCGATTTGTTTTCTTGTTCTCATTTCGATCGATCATCTTTCAAGAAACTGTTGATGTTGCACTTGAGCACCATGCACGCTTTAGCTTGCTTGTTGCTGCTATGCTGGTTGTGTTCTTCACCGTATACTTGCTTCATGCTTAGCGAATGACTAAACATGACCTACACCAACATAAGTCCCCCACGTCGGAATGCGCTACCTCAATGGCGGGCAGAGAACGGTGGCAAACGCCAAACCCGCCCTTGTGAACCTCGGAGATCTTGCCGAGGAATGAGGGGGAAAAATTGTTAAATACCCCCAACATTGACCATCAATGGTTGCCTATAAGTATAGCAGAGTGGTGTCAGTGTTCATGATAAGTGCTTTTTGTTGTGGTTTGGTTTGGGGGTTTTGGTCGGGTTTGGGTTTTTCTGCGTTACACTTAGGATAATCTGCATTAAAAATTTCAGCAGGTTTTTCTACCTTACTTCTAAGGCTCAAATTGCTGGAGAGGACATTCAAGGACGAGACTGCAGAGTTTATTCATTTTGCCTGTATGTAATATGACATTGTTCCAGCTAGATAATCCCCTAGCACGTCATTTGATGTGAAGTTTGTTGAAGTGACAAACAGAATCAGCGTTTAGTTCATCCGAATTCCATTCAACTCAAACATCATTAATTTCTGGTTGAACACTTCTTCCTGTTGTAGCAACATGGTGTGTGCAATCCACATGTCCAAAAGATATGCTATGCACTTTTTTAACGCTCTGAAACACACACACACACACACACATCATCATCATCATCATCATCATCATCATCCGTTACCACATCCGTGTTCTTCAAATTAGTAATTGTCGGAAAAATCCTAGAAATTCATCTAATCTGGAAGTGTTTCAAATTAATATTTCTAATTTTCTTTTCTTAAAAAAAGCACTCACCCACCAATTCCAGACGATTTCTTCCTGCTAGATGTTGGACATTGTATTCCTGACAACACTTGGGAAGTTCCATCATTGTGAACACGATCCTGATGTCTTTGAACACTGCTGTAAACACTAGCTTAGAATTCTGTCTATGATCAAAAGTAGCTGATAAATATTTGTACAATGTTAATAAAGGAATTGATGATTATAAAAACTCACGTGATAAGCCCAAAACTTACGCAGGATGTTGAAAAAGATAGATTGGCCAGACACTATAGAAAGTCTTAGCTGTCAGATGTTTGCAAGTGTGCATATGCAAATGTATGGAAATTATGACCAGAGCATCAAAAGCGGCATTTTTTAACAGAGAAATTGGGTAAAGACTGGTCGATGATAGATAGACAGGAGAGCTGGGATAAACAATTTCCAAAGCAATGACAGAAACGCTTGTGTGTGTGTGTGTGTGTGTGTGTGTGTGTGTGTGTGTGTGTGTGTGTGTGTGTGTGTGTGTGTGTGTGTGTGTGTTGTGTGTGTGTGAGTGAGTGAGTGAGCGTGATATCTTCAGTTTAACGTCTATTCACATTTAGTGATTTTAAACGGGAAAAATCCAACAAGAAAAAGCAAACGATAACTGAAAAATGTCAGATTATAGTACTGAATAAAAACCAACTTTAACATACTACAAAAACTGAGATATCGGACTTTTTATCAACCCTAACACAATGTCCAACAATAACGATGGTTCAGACAGAATCTGATCCATTGACAAACTAGGTACAGCAGGTAAAAATGCTTTTAAATGTCCACAATCAAAAATAACATGACTATTTGAGATCTTCTCCCCACAAATGCAGTTTACATCTTTCACATATTTTGTCCTGAAAGCATTTAGCTTAAACCTGTACATGAGGGATAACATATTTCTACGATTATACCAACCACATACTTTGTTAGAAATAAAAGCATTTAAAGTGATGAGCGTGTGTGTGTGTGTGTGTTTTTGCGTGTGTTCCTACCACCCCCCCCCCCCCCCCCCTCTTTTCTTGGTCTAAGGCAACAACACTCAATGCCTCCACAGGCAGTGTGACCAGGAGCCAGTCCCCTCCCCCTCCCCCCCCTCCCCCCCCCCCCCCCCCCCCCCTCTGAAGTCGGGTTGCTCTTCACACCTACACACGAGGAAACCAACACCCGGGGTATCACAACGTGTGAAAAGACGTTAAATGAATTTGAACCCGGGTCTATCTATATATAGGCCTACTGCCTTGCCCCGCATGACAACAGGCACGCTGTCAAGATTCAAGATTTCATTTCAAGAAAACCCCCACAAGGGGTACATGACATTGAATAAAGCCACAACTTGCCGATGTGGCAGTGCAACCACCCAGCTCTCTCTCTCTCTCTCTCTCTCTCTCTCTCTCCTCTCTCTCTCTCTCTCCTCTCTCTCTCTCTCTCTCTCTCTGTCTGTCTGTCTGTCTGTCTGTCTGTCCGTCTCTGTCTTTTGTCTCTCTCTCTCTATCTTCTCTCTTTTCTCTCTGTTTCTTTCTCCTTTCTTTTTTTCCTCCCTCACTGTTTTTTTCTATAGGCTTTATTTTTTTTATACATATATCCTTAAGGGCGGGACTTGTGTAAAAAACACATGGGTGCTTATTCATTATCCTCGAAATAAAAGTTTGTCCTCTCTGTGGTCTCTCTCTCTGTCTCTCTGTCTCTGTCTCTCTGTCTGTTGTCTCTCTCTCTCTCTTCTCCTCTGACACTCTTCTGTTCATTCTGTCTGGATTTCTCTCTCTTCTCTCTCTCTCTGTCTCTCTGTCATCATCGCTCTTCTGATCTGTCTCTGTCTCTCTCCTGTCTCTCCCTCGTCTTTCTTCTTAAGTCTACTCCTTCTCATGTCCCTCTCATCATCTCTACTGAGTCCTCCGAAACTGACCTGTGTTGACATCTTCAGTCTGGATGTTGTCTCATTTTCTCGGCACTGGTGCAGACCTGTCATGTAAAGGAAACAGCTATTCAGAAGTTGGCTTGTTGACTGAGCTCCGGGTCTCTTCCTGGGTCCATTTTTTTCTGCTTAGAGAGTCCTAATGATCATCTCACTGACCGCTTCATAAGGCCATGGGCCTAACAGGAAGAACACTTCAGACTCTCTCTCCTCTCATCTCTCTCTCTCTCCTCTCTCATCTCACTCTCTCTCTCTCTCTCTCTCTCTCTCTCTCAACAAACACACACACACCACACACACACACACACACACACACACACACAGCTAACAATTAGAATGTTAGAAGTAGGTCGATATAACATGACATTTGTTGTTAGAGATGGTGTAGATGTGGATAATTATATAACATGACTTTTGTTGTTAGAGATGGTGTAGATGTGGATAATTATATAACATGACGTTTGTTGTTAGAGATGTTGTAGATGTGGATAATTATATAACATGACGTTTGTTGTTAGAGATGTTGTAGATGTGGATATATAACATGACGTTTGTTGTTAGAGATGGTGTAGATGTGGATAATTATATAACATGACGTTTGTTGTTAGAGATGGTGTAGATGTGGATATATAACATGACGTTTTTTGTTAGAGATGGTGTAGATGTGTATAATTATATAGCATGACGTTTGTTGTTAGAGATGGTGTAGATGTGGATAATTATATAACATGACGTTTGTTGTTAGAGATGGTGTAGCTGTGGATAATTATATAACATGACGTTTGTTGTTAGAGATGGTGTAGATGTGGATATATAACAAGACGTTTTTTGTTAGAGATGGTGTAGATGTGTATAATTATATAGCATGACGTTTGTTGTTAGAGATGGTGTAGATGTGGATAATTATATAACATGACGTTTGTTGTTAGAGATGGTGTAGCTGTGGATAATTATATAACATGACGTTTGTTGTTAGAGATGGTTTAGATGTGGATAATTATATAACATGACGTTTGTTGTTAGAGATGGTGTAGATGTGAATATATAACATGACGTTTGTTGTTAGAGACGGTGTAGATGTGGATAATTATATAACATGACGTTTGTTGTTAGAGATGTTGTAGATGTGGATATATAACATGACGTTTGTTGTTAGAGATGTTGTAGATGTGGATAATTATATAACATGACGTTTGTTGTTAGAGATGGTGTAGATGTGGATATATAACATGACGTTTGTTGTTAGAGATGGTGTAGATGTGGATAATTATATAACATGACGTTTGTTGTTAGAGACGGTGTAGATGTGGATATATAACATGACGTTTGTTGTTAGAGATGGTGTAGATGTGGATATATAACATGACGTTTCTTGTTAGAGATGGTGTAGATGTGGATATATAACATGACGTTTCTTGTTAGAGATGGTGTAGATGTGGATATATAACATGACGTTTGTTGCTAGAGATGGTGTAGATGTGAATATATAACATGACGTTTGTTGTTAGAGATGGTGTAGATGTGGATAATTATATAACATAACGTTTTTTATTAGAGATGGTGTAGATAATTATATAACATGACGTTTGTTGCTAGAGATGGTGTAGATGTGGATATATAACATGACGTTTGTTGTTAGAGATGGTGTAGATGTGGATAATTATATAACATGACGTTTCTTGTTAGAGATGGTGTAGATGTGGATATATAACTTGACGTTTGTTGTTAGAGATGGTGTAGATGTGGATAATTATATAACATGACGTTTGTTGTTAGAGATGGTGTAGATATGGATAATTATATAATATGACGTTTGTTGTTAGAGATGGTGTAGATGTGGATAATTATATAACATGACGTTTGTTGTTAGAGATGGTGTAGATGTGGATATAAAAAATTACGTTTGTTGCTAGAGATGGTGTAGATATGGATAATTATATAATATGACGTTTGTTGTTAGAGATGGTGTAGATGTGGATAATTATATAACATGACGTTTGTTGCTAGAGATGGTGTAGATGTGGATATATAACATGACGTTTGTTGTTAGAGATGGTGTAGATGTGGATATATAAAATGACGTTTGTTGCCAGATATGGTGTAGATGTGGATAAATATATAACATGACGTTTGTTGTTAGAGATGGTGTAGATGTGGATAATTATATAACATGACGTTTGTTGTTAGAGATGGTGTAGATGGGGATATATAAAATGACGTTCGTTGCTAGAGATGGTGTAGATGTGGATAATTATATAACATGTTTGTTGCTAGAGATGGTGTAGATGTGGATAATTATATAACATGACGTTTGTTGTTAGAGATGGTGTAGATGTGGATAATTATATAACATGACGTTTGTTGTTAGAGATGGTGAAGATGTGGATATATAACATGACGTTTGTTGTTAGAGATGGTGTAGATGTGGATATATAACATGACGTTTCTTGTTAGAGATGGTGTAGATGTGGATAATTATATAACATGACGTTTCTTATTAGAGATTGTGTAGATGTGGATATATAACATGACGTTTCTTGTTAGAGATGGTGTAGATGTGGATATATAACATGACGTTTGTTGTTAGAGATGGTGTAGATGTGGATAATTATATAGCATGACGTTTGTTGTTAGAGATGGTGTAGATGTGGATAAATATATAACATGACGTTTTTTGTTAGAGATGGTGTAGATGTGGATAATTATATAACATGACGTTTTTTGTTAGAGATGGTGTAGATGTGGATATATAATATGACGTTTGTTGTTAGAGATGGTGTAGATGGGGATATATAAAATGACGTTTGTTGCTAGAGATGGTGTAGATGTGGATAATTATATAACATGACGTTTGTTGTTAGAGATGGTGTAGATGTGGATAATTATATAACATGACGTTTGTTGTTAGAGATGGTGTAGATGTGGATAATTATATAACATGACGTTTGTTGTTAGAGATGGTGTAGATGTGGATAGTTATATAGCATGACGTTTGTTCTTAGAGATTGTGTAGATAATTATATAACATGACGTTTGTTGTTAGAGGTGAAGTTTAGCTTAAATATTTACACTTTGCTCATTAATTCATAAATTTAATGTTCATCATTAAACAGTTCGGAAATGTTCATCACTAAACATTTCAGAAATGTTCATCATTAAACATTTCAGAAATGTTTATCATTAAACCGTTCAGAGATGATCATCATTAAATCCTTCAGTAATGTACATCATTAAACCGTTCGGAAATGTTCATCATTAAACAGTTCAGAAAAGTTTATCATTTTTTAACTTGAACAATTTTATCACAAGGATAAGCCCAAAATATGGTTTAGCCATCTGAAATGTGCAGAAAAGAGGAAATCCTTGGTATAGAGACGTTAAAATTAAATATAACGGGGAAAAAACAGGACAGTGAATCAGTCTTGGTCTGGGAGTTCTATAAACTATGGACAAACTTAGACTGTGCAGAAAAGAAAGGGATGTGACAGAAAAACCCCTAAGCTGAGCTGAGCTAAGGGAAAGTTGCACACACGTCCAGTATAGTAGACCGCTGCCCTGAAGTCTCCATACATTTATTCCTGAGATATTGAGCAAAGGGTGACTGTAAGCTACACGCTTTTGTAACATTAATTTCGAGCAATGTGTTCAAACATTGGGTACACAGTATCATTGTTGGGATGAAGAGGTTGCATCGTTATATTCAAGGTACACAGTGTCATTGTTGGGATGATGAGGTTGCATCATTATATTCAAGGTACACAGTGTCATTGTTGGGATGATGAGGTTGCATAATTATATTCAAGGTACACAGTGTCATTGTTGGGATGAAGAGGCTGCATCGTTATATTCAAGGTACACAGTGTCATTGTTGGGATGATGAGGTTGCATCGTTATATTCAAGTACACAGTGTCATTGTGAGATGATGAGTGCATCATAATTCAGGTACACAGTGTCATGTTGGATGAAGAGGTTCATAATTATATGGGTAAACAGTCTGTTATTACCTGGAACGTATTGAGTCCGGAAGTGAGACATGAATGAGCAAAGAAAGGCTGCAGGTTTGAATTTTCATTTGGGATGGGTTTGAAACAGTAGGACTTGGAAAGACAGTGAGAAATGAAAGAATATTTATATCTGTCAGAATGTATAGACTGCCTGGCTTCTGTCATTAGCAGAAAACTCTGTTAATGCGAGACAGAAGAGGCACAACAGATCGGTTTATGTTGTCCCCAGTAAAAACATATTATGCACACAGAGCAACAACAAGAAACTGTTAAAAAAACAAGTTCTGATAGACAATAGTGAGACCCATTCTGTGGCAGCTGTCAAATATGTGTTATCCCACACACAGGATAAGTTCAGAAGGAAGAAATCACCCGGAGAGCAAACAAGGGGCCAAAGTGCTGTACCCCAGACCCTCTGCTGGGCAGGCCATTCCTGGCAGACCCCACACAGCCGCTGCCGCTGCTGGACACCAGCAAGGCCTGAAAGCAGAACTCTCTAGTTCAAAGCCAAGTGAAGTGAAGTGACGTGAAGTGAACTAGTTCAAAGGCAGCAGTTCAATGATGATGACTGTGTGTGCTGTTTCTCTGGCTGTGAGGGTGCGGTCTTTCTTCCTTCCTGAATTGCTGTCAAGTGTATGTCAGGCCAGGTTCTCTACGCTTCACTGCTGATACCTGAAGGTGCTGAGACCTGTGTGCTTATATAACGTCTTCTTCTGTTGACAGTACAATTTTTGGTCTTATACACAGCAGAAGCCGCTAGTATGGGCAGAAGGTAACGGGATTATCACGTTGGGAAGTTGCAATGAGTTAGTATTTCATCACATCAATTTTATATAGTATTTCCTCACATCAATCTTCTTATAATCTGTACATTGGAACCTCTTGTCAACGACCTTGGTATTGTCATCATGAGTGGTGGGTGTTACTATCACTTTAGTGGCAATGGGGGAAGGAAGGTGTGAACCCACTATCTCCACACTCCATCAGTTTCTGAAGAGAAAGGAAGCACAGAATGGTTTTGTGTACTGCTGGATGATAAGTTAAGGAGATGGAATGTTGGAAGTTTTCTTTTGTTGATGTCATGAAAGAAATATTTTTTTTTATAAAACTCTGCATTCTCATTTCCCTGATTGCAGGTCTGCTGAGCCATTTTCTATTGTTGTGCGTGTGTTGACGTGACGTGTTATATCTTTATGTGTGTTCAGCTTGTCTGCTGTGTTTTCTCATTATGTTTGAAGTGGCTGTGAATGAGCTGTGTTTTAAACAGGCTTTTATATATATACATATTGGGTATTTTTAAAACCAAGTTTCCAAATTCACATGAATATTTGGGAGTGACTAGCTTTAGAAGAAAACATCCAAACGGACATCCGCTCTCTCTCTCTCTCTCTCATTGATAATTTGAATGATTAGCTGATTGATCTACTTATTTTGACTGAGGACTGGATGAAAAAATCCACCATTGTGTTTATTCTTTTCCCTCAATAAAAAACGTTCACTGTTTGCTCTCTCTCTCTCTCTCTCTCTCTCTCTCTCTCTCTCCTTCTCTCTCTCTCTCTCCCTCTCTCTCTCTTTCCCTCTCCTTCTCTCTCTCTCTCTCTCTCTCTCTCTCTCTCTCTCTCTCTCTCTCTCTCTCTCTCTCTCTCTCCCAGGCCCTAGTTGATTCCTCTGGGCACCGATGGCCTGATATATATTCAGAAGAGTGACAGATTTCAAGTCCATGTAAATTTGGTAGCATTTCTGGTTTGAAGCAATATCCAGTGCTGTATTTGGATAAACATTAATTAAATGTAGATGACAACAAGATTTAGATTAGGAGCATCACAATTAGCTGTTCATCATCACATATACAGAAATATTAATGTTAATGATTAGCTATGTCGTCTGTGTAAAAATTCAAAGAAAAGGAAGTTTTGTTCTTTGTTGCCCTGTCCTAACAACTTTTCGGGAACAATTAGTTTTATGAAGCTGAATATCACAGACAGCCATCAGTGTTCGAATCAGGCTCGTTGGTGCCTTCCTCCTCTTCAGAAGAGGTTGGTCCTTTTGCCTTGTATTCATGCAGGGCCTGTCAGTCTTTGATGTGGTACTTTCGTCCATGCATTCTGTTTTTCTTTTTTGTTCTCAGTACTTCTGTTCTAGCTCTTCTATCACGTTTGCCTAACCCAGTCATAAAGGACCTTGGCTGATAAATGAATAAGGCCTTGGCCGATAAATGAATAGACCAATGAATATACCACCTCTCTCTCCCTTTCTTTCTCCCCCCCCCCCCCTCTCTCTCTCTCTCTCTCTCTCCTCTCTCTCGCTCTGACAATCCATCACAAGGACTTACCCTGGCAGCCGACCTTGGCCATGTAAAGGTCATGGTAGATGTCCTTGACCGACAAAAGTGTCCACACCGACCCACTGACCTGATTCAGGTTCACACACAGTCCCAAGGTATCCAGGGGTGCCCCGTGTGTGAGGTGACCTGAGCCAAGGCCTGGTTTTCGTGTGGCTAGAAGTGGGCAGGGCTGGGGGCTTGCTGACGACCTTCAGTCCTGTCCCCCCAAGTCATGGTAACCAAGCGCACACACTCACACACTACAGCACACTACAACACACTACACCACTTGTCAAATCCTCAGGCAAAATGTCAGCAGTCTATTTTCCTCTTAATTCACTGAAAAGGGACTGCACTCGGTGTGAAGTTTACCGCCAATAGACTCGTCAACTAATCACCGGAAGTCGTTGCAAAGTGTTCTCCCTTGAAAGGTACACTTCTAAAGTTGCCCGTGGCCGTGTGAACTCCAAACTAGAGAAGCAGGGGGGCTGCCCTCAAGTGATCCCCATGAAGTCCATAGGTAAATATCCATATTCAACAACTGGGTGGAGTCATATGATGATACACGGTTTCTGATTGGTGGAGCATTGACAAGACAGTTGACGAGAATATGACTGACAGGTTTTGGGACCAATGGAGTGTCAGGATCCAGGTGTGGTTGTCTGGTTGGAGCGGAGGGAGTGCAGCAGTTCTTCCATGGCGCAGCAGCAGTAGCAGAAGCCTTCTGAGGGAAGGAGGGAGTGGGGGGGGGGAGGAACTCAGTCTGTAGAGAGGGGAAGTAGGACCTGCGTAGTAGGGGTGGGGGGGGGGGGGGGGGGGGGTACCGGTGAGGAGCCCTTGTGAATGAAAGAGGAAAGAAGTTATCTCACAGGTCCTGGGTAGTTAGTGACTCATGCCTTTTGAACGAAGAAGGGCTTGGTCTGACAGTCACTCTGTTCAGTTAGTTTCATGTCCAACTCTGGCTGCCTGCAAAACGTTTGCTTTCACGGGGTTCACAACGTTGCTCTGCTGTTAATGGAATTTTCTGAGGCTCTTCTCAACAGGGAAAATCTGTACAATCACTATTTGTGTCTATTTTCAAGAACAAGAAGAAAATGGGGCTGAAATCTGGTGATTTTTTTTGGGTTATATTGGTTTTAAATGTTTGTCCTGTATTATCAACATAAAAAAACGTCTCACTGGTATTTTGGTTTGATTTGAAGTAGCGTCTTTGCTTGTGAAAGCGGCGATGTCCTTTTTGACGGGGAAGAAAGCTGGAAAAGGACAGAAGCCGTGTCTGCTGGTAGGACCTGGGATGCAGAGGACTGAGGGGTGCTGGCTTCCTTACCAAAGTGCTGGGAGAGAGCTCGGTACAGCACGTGACCAGGACTGGCCACTGGGTCTGATGACCGAGGAGGATGGAGCAGGATGGAGGGTGATGGAGGAGGATGAAGGAGGATGTAAGAGGATGAAGAATGGTGAAGGATGATTTCACCAGGGACACACCCCCTGTCACTTGCTTTGTGTCGAACACTGTTTCTTTCAGGAATGACATACAAAAGGGTTGAGAGTGTCTTTTGCAATAGGAAACTTTCATTGTGAATGTGTTCTTTCCTTTTCGAGTAGAGGTAATCATATTTGTCAAGAAAGACATAATCTTACCAACAAGAAAAGAAACCGCTACATTAGGAGCACCAGCAAGCGAAGCGCTTACAGCCTGCTTCAACAGGGGACAAACCAGGGGTGTGGGGCAGGTGACAGGCCTGTGTTCATCACAACATGGACACGTTTTCCTAACAACTGTCACTGACAGATTTTCAGTTGCTTGTGTCATCTACATCTGTCTCTGCATCTGTCAACAATAGACCCCAGAAAGAAAAACTGCGAGCTCTTTATTTTTTAATTTTTTTTTTTAATTATTTTTATTTATTTATTGTTTTATTTTATTCTTTCATATCGAGGATAATGAAATAAGCACTCATGTGCTTTTTTACATTAAGTCCCTGTGTGCATGCGGTTTTGTAAATGTTGTCATCTGTTCCCACCAGCTATGGCCTACTCTTTCGAAAAGCGGAACAGGTTTTAACGTGTGCACAAGATGTTCTGCGAGCGTTCGCACATGGGGCCTTGGTTTATAGTCTCTTCCGTGTAGTTAGTGATGGACATAAACAGTAGGAGGAGCCGAAGTAAACTGTTGTTGTTGTTGTTGCTGGTGTTGTTGTTGTTGTTGTTGTTGTTTGTTTGTTTGTGTTATTCGGTCCTTCACACTGGTGAAAAGATGTTTGAGTCGTTTTGGAAGCTGGTGAGCAGGGTGACAGACAGTCACTGACCAGTGACAGTGGTCAGCATTTCCAGGAGTGTTTCTGAACATGAAGCCCACGTGAGGCCGAGCAGAATCTCTGACACAACAAGGACAGGGCTAGGTCTGTTGGTGGTGTGCAGAGTGCCCCAGTGGTTTGACAGTCACGAAGAGTGGTTTGACAGTGGTTTGACAGTCACGTGGAGTGGTTTGACAGTGGTTTGACAGTGGTTTGACAGTGGTTTGACAGTGGTTTGACAGTGGTTTGACAGTCACGTGGAGTGGTTTGACAGTCACGTGGAGTGGTTTGACAGTTGTTTGACAGTGGTTTGACAGTGGTTTGACAGTGGT
>CM054155.1:1365805-1373305 GCA_028751875.1 Rapana venosa | reverse complement strand
TAATGTGCTCAGATTTTTTCTTTCTGAGAACTAGCCGAGCTGCGGAGTTTTGTATATGTTGAAGGGAGTGGATAGATGATGTTGGCAGACCAGACAAAAGAGAATTGCAATAGTGCAGACGTGAAAGAATGAGAGAAGTGACAAGTTTGACTGTTGCATCTGTGGACAGGTACTTTCGAATTGCACTAATACGCAGTAATGGATAGTAGCACGACTGACAGGTCTGGGTGATGAATTTTTGCATAGAGAGTGTGTTGTCAATAACAACACCTAGATACCTCACAGCAGTGGATAGAGGGACTGATGTATTGCCGAGTTCTATTGAAGCTGTTGTAATGGAAGAGAGTTTGTGTTTGATCCCTACAAGCATGGCTTCGGTTTTATCAGCATTTAGCTGTAATTGTTCTGTGTCATCCAGTTTTGAATGTCTTCAAAGCAGTGGGCCATATTTTCAGGAGAGAAGGCAGATTTTCAGGAGTAACACTACTTTGAATCTGAGAGTCATCTGCGTAAAAATGATGGTTGATTTGATGACGGTTTATTATATGTGACAGTGGGGCAGTGTAAAGAGTGAAAATAACAGGGCCTAGAACTGATCCCTGTGGGACTCCGCATTCCAGTTTGGCAGGTACTGATTGAATCTTGTTTACTGCAACTGTCTGGAATCGGTCAGTAAGGTATGAATTAAACCAGGTGAGGGCTGTGCCAGTAACACCGAACGTTTTTTGAAGACGGGAGAGAAGAATTGAGTGGTCTATAGTATCAAAGGCTGCTGATAAGTCGAGTAGAGTGAGAAGGGAGATTTTCCCTGAGTCAGAAGCGAGTAGAAGCGTGTTTAAAGTGTGTTTACAACTCATGACAGTAACAATCAGACAAGTACATAAGAGAAATGCAGAAACTGGCTCGTCAGTGTTATTGTGAAGTTAGACTACAATTCGAATGTCTACCGGCACAAAAGAATGTCTTTTTCTGTTTGTTTCGCTGTGGGGGCACAGAGAAGGGCGTTCTGAAGGCAACAAGGGATAGACAACAAAGCCAAGCAAAGCCAGGAAAGGGGAGGGAAGCAAGGGCACTGCTCTTCCTTCTCTGACAAGAAGCGATGGGGACCATGGCGTGTGATGACTTCCGCCACTGACCCGGTGTCCACCATCCCTCACAAGAAGGAAGGACTGTGTCACTGTATGGACGTCTGCCCAGGGCATTCTGGGCACAGCATCAAACAGCTGGGCTCAATCCTAACTAACAAGTTCACAGCAGGACTGGATCAGCGTGTCACACATGCATGTATGTATGTATGTATGTATGTATGTATGTATGTATGTATGTATGTATGTATGTATGTATGTATGTATGTTCAAGCTGTAGTAGGCTACTTCTGTGTCCAAACATGTAGTCAGCAAGCTCGGAGTATGTGCTGCTTTTCAAGGAAGATTTCTGAAAGCCAGTGTGTGATCGTTGCGTCAGTTCACTTGTATGATGATCGGCATAATCATCTGTCCAGGGGGGTTGGCCTTTGTGTTTGGCGTGAACCTGGCATCTTGATTGGTTTTTTTTTATATTTGTTGTTATTGTAAGTTTTCCCTGATGTTATTATCTGTGTTATAATGTGCAGGCATGATCTGACACCCCGCCTTTCCCTGAGGGCTAGATGTAAAATAACAACAACAAACAAGCATTTTGTGTTTACTCCATCACTCTTTAGAAACAGAAGTCGTTCTGCTGTTTCTTCTCTCTCCAGTAACTCTCTGTGTGTGTGTGTGTGTGTGTGTGTGTGTGTGTGTGTGGTGTGTGTGTGTGTGTGTGAGTGTGTGTGTGTTGTGTGTGTGTGTTTGTGTTGTGTGTGTGTGTGTGTAATGTGTGTAAGTGTGTGTGTAAGTGTGTGTGTGTGATGTGTGTAAGTGTGTGTGTAAGTGTGTGTGTGTGTGTGTGTGATGTGTGTAAGTGTGTGATGTGTGTAAGTGTGTGTGTGTGATGTGTGTAAGGTGTGTGTGTGTGTGTGTGTGTGTGTGTGTGTGTGTGTGTGTGTGTGTGTGTGTGTGTGTGGTGTGTGATGTGTGTAAGTGTGTGTGTGGTGTGTAAGTGTGTGTGTGTGTGTGTAAGTGTGTGTGTGTGCCATTCTGTTGGTTTGGTGAAGTTGTGATGATCTCACCAACAGACAAAACTTCCGATGTTCATAACAGTACTGCATTCCCGGACCCTGAGGGTGTAATCCACTGCACCACCCACTGCTCCTTCCTTCCTTCCCTCCTTCCTTTCTTTCTTTCTCCGGCATGTGCGGGGCCAATCCCCTGCCTGGCAGTGGAGTGCAGACAGGCCTGGTAGCGCTGCGCTGTCTGTCACTCTCAGGTCAGAGGTCACACGGCACCGCCACACACCGTTCAGGCCTGTAGGCTGCACCAGCACAGTGCAACGTCGGGGGGCATGTCGTAAGAATGCTCTTTGGGTTTTTAAAAAATAATATTAAAAAAATGATAATAAGGGCTGGAGTTCGGATTGAACGTTTGAATTCAAAGACTTTCGTTTAGGGTTTTTCTCTAGCTGAAAAAGGGTGAAAGAGGGGAGGGGGGGGGGGGGGGGGGGGGGGGGGGGGGAGAAGTCAGTGAGTCAGAGTGAATGAATGAATAATTTCAGAGAGAGAGAGAGAGAGACAGACAGACAGACATACAGACAGACAGACAGACAGACAAACAGACAGTCAGAGAGAGAGAGTTAAGAAACATACCTAAGTACAAAGGCTCAGGCACACACACATACACATACACACACGCACGCACAACACACACACAACGCGCGCGCACACAACACACACACACACACACACACACACACACACACACACACACACACACACACACACTCGAAAGGCATTTAATTTCAATCTGTAGATTAGAGAAACAATTTTTCTAGTACAGGATTTTCGAAAACCGTACTGAGTGCAAAGAATGTTCTCAATATCCAGAACTGAACAAGTATGCTGGGGATAACCAGCCTCTTCCTGTTTCTTTTTTACATGTTTCCAGCAAACATTTTGAAGCAAAGCATAACCTTCGTGAAGAGAAAGAGGAATATCTAAAACAGTTGAATAGCTATCATGTTTTGCTGCCTTTTTGGCAGCTTTGTCAACCGTTTCATTAAAATGAATACCACAATGAGATGAAATCCAGCAGAAAGTAACATTCGAACCCCTCAGAATTAAAAAACGTACCAATAAATTAATTTCAGTAATAAGATTCTGCCTAACGGTGACAAATTTTCTAATGTTCATGTTCTGTATCAATGTCAAGGTTTAAAAACGTTTTTACCATCATTTCAAGATAAGTCTCTGCAGGAAGTTTTAACCAATCCTGAGTTATTATGTGAGATAGCCTTGTCTCTGTTGCAATCCCCAGTATTCTCTTTTTTGTAAAGTATGGTCGTGGGAATCTACATTTTGCTTGTTTCACAACTGCCGTTACAAGTAGTTCAAAATTGTTTGTTTTCCAACATTAGAGTATTTTTTCATTGTTGTGGTTTTTGTTAATTTTTGAAGTTCTATGCCATGTTTTTTGCAACATACTATTTATATAGATTGGAATAATCTTTTAATGTGCATTCATACCAACACGTATCTATTCTACTTAAAGCCCTTATCTCATTATGCCCCCCCCCCCCCCCCCAAACCCCCCCCCTGCCTCCATCGTCTAATATCACTTTAAGTGAACAGACGTAAAATTGAAGACACACACACACACTCAGAGAGAGAGAGGGAGGGGGGCAGATGATGATGAGGAGGAGGAGGAGGAGGAAGAGGAGGATCTTTATTTTGAAGGGTTAGAGATAAGTATTTACACACATTTTTTTCAAATTTGCCATGGTATTGCCTTGAATAGGCATTACAATAATATGATTCAAGCTATGAATGAAGGGGGACAAATCCAAAATACTAAAATCAATATAATACATTATTATCTACCAGAGAGAGACAGAGAGAGAGAGAGGGAGGGAGAGGAGGAGAGAGAGAGAGAGAGAGAGAGAGAGAGAGGAGAGAGAGAGAGAGAGAGAGAGAAGAGAGAGAGAGAGAGAGAGAGAGAGAGAGAGAGAGAGATTCCTATGGCAAGACCATCCTTATCGCACGACGTGTATATGTTCCATGGTTGAGGGGTGTGTGCCCAACCTCACCTGTTGCAGCTCTGGTTCTGTGTTTTATTATCCCTGCCCTTCCCCCCTGTCCTCCCTCCCCTCCTTTCCCACCCTCACGTCGTTAGTCTTATCCCTCCTTCCCCCCCTCCCTCTCCACTCACCAACAAACTGCAGCAAGCCCCCCCCCCCCCCCCCCCCCCCCCCCCCCCCCCCTTCTGCCTCCCCCTCCACTACTTTGTTCATGAGGAAGTAGGCTGCAGCAGTTGGGAGTTGTCGACCGTTTGAAGCACGTGGGAGGAATGGGGATTGGCTCAGAGTGGTCTGTGTGTCGTCATCATCATCGTCTTCTTCTTCTTCTTCTTCTTTCATTCTGCTTCTTCTTCTTGCATTCTTCTTCTTCTTCTTCTTCTTCTTCCTTATCTTCTTCTTCTTTTTCTTCTTCTTCTTCTTCTTCTTCTTTATATTCTGCTTCTTCTTCTTCGCTTTGCATTTTTTCTTTGCGTTCTTCTTTGCGTTCTTCTTCTTCTTCTTTGCGTTTTGCTACTTCTTTTTCGCATTCTTCTTTGCATTATTCTTCTTCTCCTTCTTTGCAATCATCTTTTTTGCATTCTTGATCTTTTTTGCATTTTTCTTTGTCTGATTCTTCTTCTTCTTTGCATTCTTCTTCTTCTTTGTATTCCTCCTCCTCCTCCTCCTCCTCCTCTTCTTCTTCTTCTTCTTTGCATTTTCTTTGCATTCTTCATCTTCATCTTCGTTGCCTTCTTCTTCTTCTTCTTCTTCTTCGTCTTCTTCTTTGCATTCTTCTTCATCTTCGTCTTCTTCTTCTTTGCGTTCTTCTTTGCATTCTCCTTCTTTGCATTCTTCTCCTTTGCATTCCTCTTGTCTCATTCTTCTTCGTCTTTGCATTCTTCTTTTTCACATTCTTCTTCTTCTTCCCCTTTGTCATTACATTCTTCTTCTTTGTATTCTTGGCATTCTTTTTTTTTTTTTTTTTTTGCATTCTTCCTCGCCTTCCTCTGTGCATTTTTCTCCTTCTTCATTGCATTCCTCTCCTTTCCTTGCATTCTTCCTCGCCTTCCTCTGTGCATTTTTCTCCTTCTTCATTGCATTCCTCTCCTTTCCTTGCATTCTTCCTCGCCTTCCTCTGTGCATTTTTCTCCTTCTTCATTGCATTCCTCTTCCTTTCCTTGCATTTTTCCTCGTCATCATCTTGGGTGTTGGCAGTTGTGCAAGGTCGATACTGGTGATGACACTGATGACCTGCAGCAGGAGATGGATAATGACGACGACGACGATGATGATGTTGATGAATGGTGGTGATGTGATGGGGATGGTGGGGGCAGTTGTGGTGGTTGTGGTGGCGGTGATGATGGTGATAGTAGTAATATTAATCATCATGATGATGATGATGATGATGATGATGATGGTGGTGGTGGTGGTGGTGGTGGTGGTGGTGGTGCTGCTGCTGCTGCTGCTGCTGCTGCTGCGACACTTCTGGCCGACATGGATGACACACTGGTGTGAGTGTTTGGGGTGGTCACGTGATGCTGTGACCCTCAGGACAATTTGCTGGAGGGGAGTGGGAGGAGGGAGGAGGTGAGGGTGAATGTGATGGTGTTCCGCCCTACATAGCTATTCAGCTGTGGAGCATACAGACTGACAGAGACGGGATAGCCTAGTGGTTAGAACATTGCGCTCGCAAGCTGACAACCCCGGTTCAATTCCCGTTCAAGGGGATATTATCCCCTGGAGTTAACATCAGTGCAGACTCCACTCTCTCCCAAAGTCCTTCGGATGAGACTACAAACCGAGGTTCCGTGTGCGAACGCATGCAGAACATCTTGCGCACACGTTAAATCCTGTTCCGCTTTTCGTAAGAGTAGGCCATTGTGTGTCGATGGGAACAGATGACAGAATTCACAAAACCGCATACACACGGGGACTTGGTGTAAAAAAGCACATAAGTGCTTATTCCATTATCCTCGCTATAAAAGAATTGTTAACAAAATAAAACCACACACACACAACAACACACACACACACACACACCACACACACACACACTCACTTAAAGTAACTTCCGTCAGATGAACATTGTATAGGGTGTCTTTTTTTAACCCTCCCCCTCCCCCCCCCCCCCCCCCCCCCCCCCCCCCCCTCTCCCCCCTTTCTCTTGTGCCCCCACTCCCTCTCTCCTTCAACGTAAAGCTGTGACTGTATTCTGTGTTGGTTTATCCCCCTTGTTTTCGCTCTTTATCATTCGCCCTCAATCCGATGCTCCTGACTGCAGCGTCAATTAAAACCGAAACCCGAAAAACCCAGAGGTCATAACCCTTGACCTTCAGAGGAAATGTTGATGAGGTGAAGTTATGTCCCCTGCATTTCCGCTGCCATGGGTTTTTCCCCCTTACCTCGTTGCTGATCGGTTGATTTAGTCGGGTACACCCTTCAACTTAGTGTTACAACTTGGGCAGCCTCTCTCTCTCTCTCTCTCTCTCTCTCTCTCTGTCTCTCTCTCTCTCTCTCTCTCTCTCTCTCTCTCTCTCTCCTCCTCTCTCTCTCTCTCTCTCTCTCTCTCTCTGTTCGTTATTGTCGTTTTTGACTCCTGTTTTTGTTTGGGTTGTTGTTTTTAATAGTTTGTGTTTATTATTATTGTTATTGTTGTCGTTTTTCAATTAGTCTTTTTTCTATATTGATGTATTCCGTTAAGGGCGGGGGCTGGAGGTAAAAAAGCATCTGAGTGCTTTATTCCTTATCCTTGAAATAAAAGATTCTGACTTGACTTGTCTCTCTCTGTCTCTGTCTCTGCCTCTGTCTCTCTCTCTCTCTCTCTCTCTCTCTCTCTCTCTCTCTCTCTCTCTCTCTCTCTCTCTCTCTCTCTCTCTCTCTCTCTCTCTCTCTCTCAGAAATTTAATGTATCTAGGCCATAATACATGTTTGGCGTAGGAGAAATTGACAATGCCACTGAGTTCTGAGTTCTGAGCTCGCTCTCTGTCTCTCTCTCTGTCTCTCTCTCTCTCTCTTCTCTCTCTCTCTCTCTCTCTCTCTCTCTCTCTCTCTCTCTCTCTCTCTCTCTCTCTCTCTCTCTCTCTTCTCGGGACGGGATAGCCTAGTGGTTAGAACATTGCGCTCGCAATCTGACGACCCGGGTTCGATTCCCGTACATGGGGGATATTTTCCCCTGGAGTTAACATCAGTGCAGACTCCACTCTCCCCTGAAGTCCTTCGGATGAGACTATAAACCGAGGTCCCGTGTGCGAACGCGCGCAGAACATCTTGCGCACACGTTAAATCCTGTTCCGCTTTTCGTAAGAGTAGGCCATTGTGTGCCGGTGGGAATAGATGACAGAATTTACAAAACCGCATACATACGGGGACTGG
>CM054155.1:1348305-1358305 GCA_028751875.1 Rapana venosa | reverse complement strand
GGGGACAATGGGCAAATTTTTTTATTTCGAGGATAATGGGAAAAAGCACACATGTGCGTTTTTTTACATCCCGTACCCCCCCCGTTAGGGTTTCACTTAATAATAATTTCCCAATACTTTTACAGTCTTTACAGTCTCCCGAGAGAGACATGCAATGACAATGCAATGACAAAGACAAATTCTTTTTTTTCGAGGAAATGTAAACCCCACATGGCTTTTTTACATCCGTCCCCGCCCTTAGGGTTTCATCTTAATAATAATAACCAAAACTTATACTTTCGCAATAAAAAAGGGGGGAAAAACCCTTTTTAAAAAAGCTCCCCCCCCAAAAAACCCCCCCCCCCCCCCACAAAGCAAGCAATTAAAAAAAAATCCTAGAAAACCCCACCCCTACCCCACCCCCCAAAAAACCCTAACCAAAACAAAAAAACAAAAAAAAGAGAAGAAAAACCAAAAACCCAACCCAAAAAATGATAAAAAGAGAAAAAAACAGACAAAAACAAAAGAAAAGGCTACAACAAACCCAAGAAAAAATAAACAAACCAAACTTAAAAATTCATAAAATAAACTCTAACTTTTAAATGGTACACATATTGTTACACTTAATTAAAGATATTGAAATGGGCCCACTCATTAAACTTAAGTACAGGGAAGCCCAAATTAAAGTATTGAAAATTAAAAATTGAATCCTTCATCAGGAATACTATGACTTAAGGGCGTTAAAAAGGTGAGGAGAGAGAGAGACGGGGGCAGAGAGTGTGTGTGTGTTTTTCAGAGAAATACCCAAATATAAAAAACCCCAAAACAGTATGCGACCCCAAAAACCTTTTTAGATTTATCGTTTCAAATTTTATGTAGATAAGAAATAAATTTAATCCCCATAATCCACCAATAAAAAAAAGGAAACAACCAGAAGAAATTAAAAAACTTACAGTCGTTTGGGGAGAGAATATGGGTGGGGAGTGAGGGGGAGTATGTGTGTGTGTGTGTGTGTGTGTGTGGGGGTGTGTGTTGTGTGTGTGTGTGTGTGTGTGGGGTGTTTTTGTTGTGTGTGTGTTGTGGTTTGAGCGTGTTTTGTGTGTGTGTGTGTGTGTGTGTGTTTTGTTTTTGTGGTGGGTGTGGTGTGTGTGGTTTGGGGTGTGTGTGTGGGGGGGTGGGGGGGTGGGGGGTGTTTCAGGGTAATACTAAATATGTAATACTACATAGCACACGATCAACAAAAACATTTTTAAAATATGTTCTGCAAATTGAATTTTCAGGGTAATAAAATAAGTGCAATCCCCCATCCCTTCATAATAAAGGGGGGGAAAAAAGCCAATAAAGTCATAAAAGAACATCTAACATTGTAAGAAATAAAAACAAATTCTTTTTTTCCAGGTAATGAAAAGTATTCATGTTCTTTTTTAATCCCGGCCCCGCCCCGGGGTCACATTTAAAAATGCACTCGAACATACTTTCAAGCAGAAAGAAGAAAAAGGGAAAAAAAAAAAAAAAAATTTTTTAAAAAAAAAAGGAAGAAAAAAAAAAAAAAAACAAAAAAAACAAAAACCCCAGACGAGCAAAGACAAAACTACCCCCAGAAACCCCCCCCCCCCCCCCCCCCCCCCCCAAAAAAAAAGCCAAAAAAAAAACCACAAAACAAACAAAACAAAAAAAACAAAACAAACAAAAAAAACAAACAAAACAAAAAAACAAAAAAAAAAAAAAAAAAAAAAAAACAACAACAACAACAAAAAAAGCAGACAAAAAAACCCTTTCCAATAAAAAAAAAAAAAAAGAAAAAAAAGAAAATCAAACAAACAATGGAAAAAAAAAAAAACCCCAAAAACAAAAAAAACAAAACAAACAACAATAAAAACAGAAAAAAAAAAACAGCACCGTTCCCCCTTACACACCACACACACACACACACACACACACACACACACACACACACACACACACACACACACACACACACATACATACACCAAAACAAAAAACTAACAAGCGAAAAACCAAAAAAACAAAAAAAAACCAACAAAGAACAAAGTAACAAACTACAGCAATAACAACCAAGAGAAAAGAGAGAGAGGAGAGGAGAGAGAGAAGAGAGAGAGAGAGAGAGAGAAGAGATGGGGGAGAGAGAGAGGAAAAGGGAGAGAGATGAGAGAGAGAGAGAGAGAAGAGCCAAACTTATAGATCATAAAATTGAACACCTTCATACTGTAGAATATTTACACATAGTTGTTACACGTGGTAATAAAGATATTAAATAGGAGATTCACTGGAGCTCAAGTTACAGTCAACAAGTCCAAAATAATATTGAAAAACGAAAGTATGAAAAATGCCCTTTATTAGAATACACAATAACAATAGGGGAGAGAGAGAGAGAGAGGAGAGAGAGAGAGGAGAGAAGAGAAGAGAGAGAGGAGAGAGAGAGAGAGAGGAGAGAGAGAGAAGAGAAGGAGAGAGAGAGAGAGAGAGAGAGAGAGAGGGGAGAGGAGAAGAGAGTGAGAGAAGTGAGAGAGAGAGAGAGAGAATGAATTAATTGCCATTCGGTCTTAGGCCATAATAGAGAGAGAGAGAGAGAGAGAGAGAGAGAGAGATAGAGTGTTGTGTGTGGTGTGGGGTGTGTGGTGTGTGTGTGGGGTGTGTGTGTTTTGTGTGTTGGTGTGGGGTGTGTGTGTGTGTTTCAGAGATGGTACTAAAGATAAAAGTCTCAAAACCCGTACACGATCACCTTGCACTTATTTGATTACATCATACAAAAAACATGTTATGATAAATAAAAAATAAAATAAAATAATAATAATAATAATTAATTAAATAAAAAATAAAACTCAATACGATCACTTGGACCCCTTATTTTGATTACTCACACAAAAAATATGTTATGATAAAATAAAAAAAAATAAAATAATAATAATAATAATCATAATCATAATAATTAAATAAATTTTTAAAAACCCCTCAAACCCATACTCTTAAAAAATAAAAAACAAGGGAAAAAAAAGAAAGAAAAGAAAAAAAAAAAAAAACCCAACAACAACCAGCTAAATTCTATTTAAAGGGCATAGTAGGAGAGGAGAGAGGGGAGAGAGAGAGAGAGAGGGGGAGAGAGAGAGAGAGAGAGAGAGAGAGAGAGAGAGGGGAGAGAGGGAGAGGAGAGAGAGAGAGAGAGAGAGGGAGAGAAGTGTGTGGTGTGTTTCAGTGTAATCTAAAAATATATAGGCACGATAAACCTCAAACCAATTTTGATTATACCATGCAGATTATAAAGCAAGAAATGAAAAAAAATCAATACCCTATACTCATACAATAAAACAGGAAGAGGAGAAAGGGGGGGGGGGGGGTGGGGAAAGGGCCCAATTCTATAGGTCGGGAGAGAGAGAGAGAGAGGAGAGAGAGATGAGGAGAGAGAGAGATGAGAGAGAGAGAGAGAGAGAGAGAGAGAGAGGGGAGAGAGTGTGGGGGTGCCTGTTTCAAGGATAATACTAACTGTATAATTCTCGAGACAGCACAGGCACCATAATATTCTTTTCGAATTCTCGACAAAATGAACGCCATGAAAAAAAAAAGCCAACGTCATACATCAAGCAATAAGGAGGAAAAAAAATCGCTAAAAGTAATAAAATGAACATCTATACCATTGTAGTAAGAGAGAGAGATGGGGGGGGGAGGGGGGGGGGAAGAAATAGTCGAGAGTAGGGGATGAGTTGTGGGTGTGTGTGTGTTGTGTGTGTGTGTGTGCTCATCGTGTTCGTGTGTGTTGTGCTGTTAAAAGATATTAAGCTTTTTGTTTGTAAACAAAACAAGACCAACAAGACATGGAAAAAAATACTGAATATCATTCTCAAAATAGCAGAGCATCACGTTGAACACTAGCTATTTGTCATTATACTCGTACAGATTACAGACTCGGATCATCGCATGCAGAAGAGAAGAGAGAGACAGAGAGAGAGTAGAGTCTTAGCGTAGAGAGAGATGAGAGAGAGAGAAGAAGAGCAGAAGAGAGAGCGAGAGATGCGGTGTGTATATTTAATAGTATGGGGATATAGAATGAGACGCAATATTCGAGTGATACTTTGAGTAACATGAATGCGGGTAGTTGTCTAAATCACCATGTAGTATGAATATACATTAAAACAAAACAAAACAAAAAACACAATTGACAATACAATGATGAGACGTCACAACAAGGCGACAGTAAGCACGACTAACAAAAGCCCCCGCCCTAGTGCACAGCTTGTTACTGCATAAGAAAGACGAAAACACACGTCAACGGGCAGCCTCCCTTAGAGACCCTGTTACTCATTGATGTACACACATCAAGAAAAAGTGACGATCAGGAAACGTACAGGAGCTGATGACTCGACACGGGCACAAACCGCAAAACGAAAAGACGAGCCGTTCTGCCCCATACTTCCACCCATGGCAACGCAGCACGACTATCGATCCAGATCTATGCCAGGCATTCCATCATCATGGAACTTGCAAAGAACTGGTCTTGATCGATGGATAGTGAAAACGAAGACTACGGCTCTTGGAGAGAGGACGCGTATTGGCGGATGCCAGGACGCGCTTGCTGGATGACCGGACATCGCTTCAGGACACTGGCACCGTAAGCACTCACCGGATTCGACCAGAACCTTCTCATCACGGTTGACTACACAACCCCAGCACCGACTCTTCCCTCCACCCTCCCTTCCCCCCCTGCCCTCCACTTACCTACGCAATCAGCCTAAAATCGACCTGGCCCGCCTTCTTCACCGACCTCTGCCCCTCATTCACGCCAGGCTGGCGACAACACCAAAGAGGTCACGTAGATTGCCTTGCAATCTTTGGCAAAGAGCAAACCAAGTAAAAAGCTCAATCATCGCGTCAAAAGACCACCTCGTGATGAAAAAGAACATGGACGTCAAAAAAATCAAATTCTCAACATTCTGACAGGAAGAGATCTTACTAACTCCCTTCGGTAGTCTGATAGTCCCAGCGATGCCATTCTGCATCGAATTAACAGCTACAGCGCCTTAGGTAACTCCTATCTCGGCTTTGATGCTGTAAAGTAAAAAACAACGAAATGAGGAGACAGCTATCCACAGCTCTGAGAAACGCAAGCAGTCTGATGTCCATAAACCACAATGCTGTCATTATCCTTGTGGATAAATGTATCTAAAAGACAGCGCAGACCCACCAGGTAAGCAGCACATAACCATGGTTCAGAATGTGAACAATGTTATTGCCTCTTTCCCCAGTGCACTAAAGTTTTTGATAATTAGCGTCTCTCAAATGCTTCCAACCAGGACGCACATCTGCAGAGGAAATAAGATTGTATTCATGCGGTATACATGTTTCATCTGAAATTGTTTGGAACAAAAAATGTGTCCTTAATCACACACGAAAACCTGAGTCACTCATTAAAGTATCGTTCAGAGACGCAGCTGCACCCTAAATGCTCATGGGTCACGTCGTCTCCCACGCAGCCAGAAACATCGGCCGAACACGTGGCACGCCATACTCTGGGAAAGCAGAAGATGAAAGCCCCTAGACCGCTGGTTCTACAACAATCCCCCCAGGTACCCTCCAATAGATCTCCTACGACACTTTTTCCATCACCTAGCCTGTTACAGATCTAGGCCATTGGCCATTCACTTTCCAGGACTGAGCAGTACCCATGTGGAGGTGCGCAGACACTCATTGTAGACCTAATCTACTCATTTAATGGTTATAAGAAACACTGACTGGTATATACTATATGTATTAACTTGCAGTGCACTAGAGCTATGGTATTAATTCCGTTTTGCACACAATTGTTGCACTTTTTTACTTGATCCAGTGTGAACTTTCTTGAATGAGTAGTTTGTATTGAGTGTATTTAACAATTCTTTAGATTCAGTATAAGTTGCTTTATTATTTATTATTTATTTATTATATTTTTGTTTGGTAAAGTGTTTTACTTTTCTGGGTTGGGTTTGTTTTGTTTATTAACTCATAAGTTTTAACGTTCTATCGTTACTAGCCCATTCTAAACACCAAAAGGCGCGTTTTCCATCATGCAGTGGAACCTAGATCTATTTCCACTAATGCTCCCTAATTAATACAGCATCTTGCTGCGAAAATCATAACAAGTAGTGATGTTACAAATCACACATCCAAAGTAACTAGAAAGTACGCTGCCCAAGCTGCCTGGCTATTATATCCACCTGCTCAATCAGCAAGTCGATACGTAACAAAAATCATGCAGCCAATACATTCAGGAAGGGATGGATTACTGCATGTGTCCCTACACCAGTGCCTAACCAGATCCCAGATATACATTCATAGTGCAGCACGAGTAAGGTTTAGGAAAGAATATAATAATAAAAGACTGATCTGTACGTGCGGTATTCTACCTGGCAAGTAGAATCACACCGATGACACTGAATAGCTCAGCGTGGAGATCACACAACCTAAAAGATAATGAAAAGTGGTTCATTGCAGGAGAGATTTTAATGCACAGCCCCCTTCTGGGATAAGGAAATGTTAGACAAAAATATCTCCATAATATCGACTTTATAGAAAACAGAGTTGACTCTTGTCTATGCCTTGCTAAATGACGCAGGTCACAGATCCCAGACACTGTTTGTCCCAAAGCATCACTCGCTTAGATCTGTCAAATTTGTGTTCCTGCATTAAGCATCCAGACGGCGTGTGAGTAGGATTCCAACATGTATAACTGGACCAACCCTTTGAGGCAGTGATCACTGGTGTGGAGAGACGGACTTGCGCTATATATCACAACTTTTTGTGAATCACACAACTTTCTGTGACACATCAGAAAAGACAAAATCACACAAAATTTAACATAAACAAATAAAAGCAGAAGCAGAAGTTTGAAAGACATATCACTTTAGCAGTATTACAACAACTGACGAAGTACTAGATAGCTTTGACCAGACCGAGACAACATTGACATCACTTTTATGCCATTTTACTTGAGATACCAAGAGGTCTTAATGCTTGCCCACTTTACATCTATCCCCAAAATTAATACAGTAAAAGAAATAAACATCAGGGAAATACTGGTGGGACACCAGCATGTGAGGAGCAGTTAAAGCGCGAGACGCACGCACAATGTATAAAATTTATCTAAAAGATAAACATCGATTCAGATACAAATAGAATGTAAAACAGAAGACAAGCTAAAATTTAGTGTCTTTTTCATTTGAAACCATTGTTGTAGCTCTAGGCTAAGGAAGACGCAGTTTTGCGACTTCTTTTTGTACCACCGAAATTTTCCGAATCATAAGGATCCGATAAAAAGCGTTTGGAAAAATTTCATGAAATGCAAAAAAGAGAGTTAGAGATGATTACCCACATTGTCCAATTGACACTGTGGAAAAACCATAAGAATTCCCGATCAATATTTAGAAAGGCAGAGGCGATTTCAGCAGATAGCGTTGTTCACATCGATGCCGTGCTTGAAGGATTGTCGCGCGTTAAGTGACAAGAATCTATAGAACATGAAGGAGGAAAAATAGAAACAGAAGTATAGATGACCCCATCTCTCACGAACATCAGACTCATCACATTAAGATCGCTCCAATACATCAGTGGATGAAGTTAGAGAGTGCTCATACTAGTCTCTTCTACTGCAAGAAAGACATCATGATCGGGTATATATGCAGTTAAGCGATAATATGACATGCGAAACCATCGAACCAGCCAACACTTTATTTGTTCTACTGCATAAATTGTTCACATAATGTTGGGCATTGAAGTTGTTTGGCCAGAGGATTGGAAACAATCTGATGTCATTCCTATTCATAAACAAGGAAAACCAGAAACATACAAAACCTACGCTATAGGCCAATTGTTTGACCTCCTCAGTTCAGCTGGCAGCGCTAATGAGCGGGAACGAAATAGTTCTTAAAAAGGCTGGACTGTACTTGCTGGATAAACAAAAATAAAATAATCCCGTCAATCAAGCGGGTTTTTGGAAAAGACAGATTGCCATAGATAACTTGGTTAAGCCATCAACCGCATATAAAACTTTCAGTTTGCGAGAAGAAAGAACGTTCTTGCCACATCTTTTTTGATATAAAAAAGCGTATGAATCAAGTTTGGCATGCAAGAGTTGCTACAACTCAAGACTTAAGAAACGGGGCTTTCTTCTGGGCAATTTATAATGACATATTAAAAGTTTTTTGACTATATGAAGTATACAGGTTAGAGTAGCCTAAATCAAATTCTAAGTTTGTAGATCTCATCATAGGGACTTCCCAATGTTCTGTAATAAACGCCTCTCTAATTTAATGCTTTTGCTAGCCGATGATCTCCTAGAAATTACGTCGAAGAAGTCGTCTTAGATTAGTGCACACATATGACAGATGATAAGTAAGTGGATGAATGTCATTCTATGAAACGAAACACACCAAAAAGAGCGTTAAACTACATAAAAGAGGTATACCAGAACCAATCATTAACAACATCGTAATTATATAGCTCGAAAATGGATTTACTTTATCCACAGAAAAAACGTACACTGTGCTTTTTTAAACAATGGACAGTAATCCTGATGGACCTACCAGCAGATTTAGAATGGACCAACATGAATGATTAATAAGACAACCTGTAAGAGTGAATGCCTCACTTTACACCCTTCTCGTTCTCTTGGAGGCTCTAACGCTCCCTGCAGATACCTTGTCCTACGAATACCTAGATCAATCAACAATCCACCATCGGCCGACGCTCTACATCTCTATTTCTGGCATGATGTGGAAATGATCTCCCTCACTCGTCGATCTCGCCAAAAGCCTCTTAAGACGACTTTTAAAATCCAGTCTCAAGACATATTTATTCAAACCATAACGATTCTCCTGTCGCTGCCTCATCTCATGAGTTTTTTCCCTGCTAGCAACAGCCAAAGATTCATGCCACGGCCAGGGTGTCTGTGACCTATGAGTGCTGTGTGTGTGGTGTGTGGTGTGTGTGTGGTGTGTGCGTGTGTGTGCGTGTGTGAGCGTGTGTGCACATTTGACTTGATTGAACTTATTGCTTGTCACTGGTTCTGTATGACCTGTGTAAGTAATGAGATTGAGTGCAAGCGTTTGATTTGGTCTCTGCAAGAGTATTAGCGCTATATAAAATATCCATTTATACCATTTCTTATTAAAGTTCTTGGTGTTATTCTCACTTCTAAGCAAACTTGGATGCACATATCGAAGACAATTTAACATAAAGCAAAGAAGGCTTAAACTTTTTGAAGATGTTACGTAAACAGTTATGGGCCAAGACACATTAAATATGAAATGGATTCCAGCAACGAGTCCCTATTCGTTCAAAATTATCGTACTGGTTCAAGAGGTCATTTTCAGTGCGCCTAAGCTATTATCAAGTCTTAAAAAGTTACAAAGTAATAGACATGCAAAGCATACAGACTGCTCTTGAGTGTGCCTATCACAGCCTCAGACCCTGGGTACATAATAACGAAAGTCGGCACTATACGCCTTGACGATATTACCGTCTGACCTGCGCGTGTGCCTAAATATTGCTTAGAAACAAAACGACAGAAAACTTTATTTCAGAACGGAATATCAAGTGAAATCAGAGTTTAATTTTCCTACAAGACTGAGCGAAATAATCCTCTTTAATGCCCATAAAGTACATATGGTTCTGATCTGGTAGAAAACCCAGAAGTCAGCTTCAACACAGCATTTGGCGACACACGAGAAGCAATCTACCTAGCCCATCATTGAATGAATCTAAAAGCACCACTTTGATATAAGAGGTTCTATGAAAACAAGATGACAACCAAATCATAATGGTTGCCTGACTGTCCGGATCCCCACGATCCCATGCTAATCTTTGACCATTTACAAATTTATAAGTCAGATGGACACGCCTAGATAATTCCAAGAAACATCTGCTTTTGTTATACCAAGCGTTAAAAATTGAAAAAACATATTATATTGGTAAACATCACTCGATATTTTACAGCAGAACGTGTAGCAATACTAATGGTCTTATTATATCTTTG
>CM054155.1:1330805-1343305 GCA_028751875.1 Rapana venosa | reverse complement strand
GGATTCCCGAATGTGACCTTGACCTTAACTTGTAACCTGGGAGTGCTAAGCTATTCCCCACACTGTCATTCAACAATGGCTTTTCTACATCACTCCTTCATCTTCCAGTCTACACTGCAGCAGACAAGGGAGAAAACAAGAGTTGAACACACCCCTGTCAGTCAATGCCTTCACCTGTAAAATAGCCACACTGACCTCAGCTGTGTGCTGTGTTTTCATACCTGTAAAATAGCCACACTGACCTCAGCTGTGTACTGTGTTTTCATACCTGTAAAATAGCCACACTGACCTCAGCTGTGTACTGTGTTTTCATACCTGTAAAATAGCCACACTGACCCCAACTGTGTACTGTGTTTTCATACCTGTAAAATGGCCACACTGACCTCAGCTGTGTGCTGTGTTTTCATACCTGTAAAATAGCCACACTGACCTCAGCTGTGTACTGTGTTTTCATACCTGTAAAATAGCCACACTGACCTCAGCTGTGTACTGTGTTTTCATACCTGTAAAATAGCCACACTGACCTCAGCTGTGTACTGTGTTTTCATACCTGTAAAATAGCCACACTGACCTCAGCTGTGTGTTTTCATACCTGTAAAATAGCCACACTGACCTCAGCTGTGTACTGTGTTTTCATACCTGTAAAATAGCCACACTTACCCCAACTGTGTACTGTGTTTTCATACCTGTAAAATAGCCACACTGACCTCAGCTGTGTACTGTGTTTTCATACCTGTAAAATAGCCACACTGACCTCAGCTGTGTGCTGTGTTTTCATACCTGTAAAATAGCCACACTGACCTCAGCTGTGTTTTCATACCTGTAAAAATAGCCACACTTACCCCAACTGTGTACTGTGTTTTCATACCTGTAAAATAGCCACACTGACCTCAGCTGTGTACTGTGTTTTCATACCTGTAAAATAGCCACACTGACCTCAGCTGTGTACTGTGTTTTCATACCTGTCAAATAGCCACACTGACCTCAGCTGTGTACTGTGTTTTCATACCTGTCAAATAGCCACACTGACCTCAGCTGTGTTTTCATACCTGTAAAAGAGCCACACTGACCTCAGCTGTGTACTGTGTTTTCATACCTGTAAAATAGCCACACTGACCCCAACTGTGTACTGTGTTTTCATACCTGTAAAATAGCCACACTGACCTCAGCTGTGTACTGTGTTTTCATACCTGTAAAATAGCCACACTGACCTCAGCTGTGTGCTGTGTTTTCATACCTGTAAAATAGCCACACTGACCTCAGCTGTGTACTGTGTTTTCATACCTGTAAAATAGCCACACTGACCTCAGCTGTGTGCTGTGTTTTCATACCTGTAAAATGGCCACACTGACCTCAGCTGCGTACTGTGTTTTCATACCTGTAAAATAGCCACACTGACCTCAGCTGTGTACTGTGTTTTCATACCTGTCAAATAGCCACACTGACCTCAGCTGTGTACTGTGTTTTCATACCTGTAAAATAGCCACACTGACCTCAGCTGTGTGCTGTGTTTTCATACCTGTAAAATAGCCACACTGACCTCAGCTGTGTACTGTGTTTTCATACCTGTCAAATAGCCACACTGACCTCAGCTGTGTTTTCATACCTGTAAAATAGCCACACTGACCTCAACAGTGTTTTCATACCTGTAAAATAGCCACACTGACCCCAGCTGTGTTTTCATACCTGTAAAATAGCCACACTGACCTCAGGTGTGTGTTTTCATACCTGTAAAATAGCCACACTGACCTCAGCTGTGTACTGTGTTTTCACACCTGTAAAATAGCCACACTGACCTCAGCTGTGTGTTTTCATACCTGTAAAATAGCCACACTGACCTCAGCTGTGTGTTTTCATACCTGTAAAAGAGTCACACTGACCTCAGCTGTGTGCTGTGTTTTCATACCTGTAAAATAGCCACACTGACCTCAGCTGTGTACTGTGTTTTTATACCTGTAAAATAGCCACACTGACCTCAGCTGTGTACTGTGTTTTCATACCTGTAAAATAGTCACACTGACCTCAGCTGTGTTTTCATACCTGTAAAATAGCCACACTGACCTCAGCTGTGTTTTCATAACTGTAAAATAGCCACACTGACCTCAGCTGTGTGTTTTCATACCTGTAAAATAGCCACACAGGATCTGTGAGCTGGGCTGAACACTGACCTCAGCTGTGTGCTGTCTGCACACTTCCCTATCACTTCCCTTGTCGTGGTTATGATCAGATTGTCCTAGGACAGACTGCTAATGCTTCTCTTTGTCTCCAGCTGTTCTTCTTTGGGGTTCATTGTATGTCCACGGTTTTCTGCAAAAATATCTGTTACAATTCATGTGCCTGCTTTTGAAAGCACACACACACACCAACACACACACACACACACACACACACACACACACACCACACACACACACACACACACACACAACACACACACATATAATATATAATAATTTTTTTTTTAATGGCAATAAAAATACAACTATGTTCAGCTTCATTTCTCCTTTTATTTCTGCCAGGAAACTTTCGCTTCCATCTGGAACTTCCTCAGGCTGAATGGATAACATAATAAAAAACCATCTTTTTAACTAGTATATTACTGAATACCTGTTCAAAATCATCAGCTACTCCACATGTGAAACATAAGCCAATGTCTGAGATTTTGTTATTGTTCCCCTGGATATTCACCACCCCCCTTCCCTCTCTCCACCATCCCCCCCACTCCCCCCCCCCCCCCCCACACACACACAACCCCCCAAAACCAACAATTTCCAAGAAGCAATGACAAACCCCAAGACCTGTTAACAAAATCATATATATATATATATATATATATAATATATATATATATATAATATATATATATATATATATATATAATTATATACATACATATACACATATACATAAACACATATACATACACACATATACACAAACATACATACACACATACACACACATGCATATACTTACACACATGCACATACATATATACCCATATATTATATACACACACATATACACACATATACATACACACACATATATACACACACACATATATACACTCAAATACGTAAACTATTGTTCTGATAAAATCCCTAGTAAATTTAAGGAAATGACATGGTTATGATCAAATTCTAACATCACAAGGATGACTAAGAACAACCTACAATAAAATAAGTAAACCATTCTTCTGATAAAATCCCTAGTAAGGTTTCAGAAAATAACCCGATTATGATCAAATTCTAACTAAAAACACAAGGTTAATTAAAACCAACTTACAGTAATAAAAAAATAATAATAAAAACTATTTTACCTCAACTGTGTGCTTGAAGGGAGTGGTGCCCAGCAGAATTGTGGGATTTTATCAAGACAATTATCTTTTTTATCAAGACAATTATATTATATAAAATCAGAAAATACTAATGGAGGAAAACAAGTGCAGATAACCAGTCGCAACTTCTCCATCTTTTTGAAAATGATTTATCAAAGATTCAATTCTAACACACACACACACACACACACACACACACACACATACACACACACACTCTCCCTGCCCCCCCCCCCCCCCCCCCCCCCCCCCCCTTCACACCACATTTTCTCTCTTCTTTTTTGTCTAACATCACTTTTTGGGGAACATAGGCTGACGTCAAATTACAGAAAGGGCGTACAACAGGCAAATGGTCATCCTTATAAGCCTTTTAGTCCAGCCCTTTACTGTGACGTAGCTTCGGCAGAATTACGAATTTTAAAAAATACACTAAGTGATGTTCAACTCAAGGGAAAGTACTCTGGCCTATAGGGCAATCATTTTTCTAAACACAGTTGCTTTCCTTGACCATAAGCTTGCCTAGTTTGTGTCTGTTGGCTAATTTTGTTTGACATGTCAACAAGTGATGTCTTTAGGATTTCAGGCTCTCCAGTGTTATGATTCTTTTTTTTTTAATCTGTCGTACAAAAAGTGACATCAGATGGATTCAGCAACTTCAGGGAACTTTACTTTGGTGAAAAATCATCACATTGCTTCAAGGGGACTAGTTGATGAACAGTTCAAGACATGTAAGATACACAGCCCTAATTTTCAAAACTTTTTATTTTTCAGCATTCTGTAACATATTTTGAAAATTTGTAAAAATTAAATACAGTCATCTATTGAAAAACTGTGAAACAATCTCAAAAGTAGACATTATAAACTTGTCAATGATGTATAATGTTTATGTGATTATTATGTTGGGTAGGTCTGCTGAATTTTTCAAATATAGCCAAAATCACTCGTCACCACAAAATGGGGGGATCCATTTCACTGGGACTCCATTAAGTTAATGCAAGAAAATGAGGGTGACAGTGTGCCTTTGGGCATACACTTTGGATCCTCCTCTACAATACTGGCATGGGAAACACTATATTGACCATCTGTTTCCCACTTAATTTGATACTTAAAGATACATGGCCTACTTATCATAGACCATGACAAATGTAAACCTTTCCCTAAACTACCCCTGCCCTTCTTTCCCCTTCTCTATCCCCTCTTCCTTCCACCTAAACTACCCAAATACCTACCCTTCCTCCCTCTAACCTACCTCCCTTCACAAACCTATCTCCTCCTTCTCTCTAACCTACCCCTCTCCTCCCCATATCTTTTCACCTCCTACCTCCCAAAAACATACCCCTCCCTCCCCTGACCTAGTGGTTAGAACATTGCGCTCACAATCTGACCATCCGGGTTTGAATACTGTTCAAGGGGATTGTTCCCCTGGAAATAACATCAGTGCAGACTCCACTCTCTCCAAAAGTCCTTCAGATGAGACTATAAACCAAGGTCCCATGTGCGAACGCACGCAAAACATCTTGGGCACATGTTAAATCCTGTTCCGCCTTTTGAAAGAGTAGGCCATTGTGTGCTGGTGGGAACAGATGACAAATTTACAAAATCGCATACACACGGGGACTGAACGTAAAATACCACATGAGTACTTATTTCATTATCCTCGATATGAAAGAATAAATACATTTTTTAAAATGAATAACTTACCTCCTCTCTATTCTACCTCTTCTTCCGCCCTAAATTGCCCCTACCTCTCCCCTAACCTACCTCCTCTCCATCCCCTATTCTATCCTCTCCTCCCCCTAACTTAAATATTTATAAGCTAAAAATAGAATCAAAGCTTTATTATGCACACTACAGTGTTGGCAAATCTAAACATGAAAATACACAGCTTGAAGAAAGTTGTAGAAAATGCCACTATTGATAATAAGGAAACGTCTACACAGACAGGCTTGTTCAAAGATGGTGAGAACTGATTTCCCCTGTAAGAGATAAATCAACCCTGTGATTGCTGCTGCTTTCTCACTCCTCTCTCCAACAATCCTCTCACCCCTGCCCTATTCTTCCCCAGTTACCCCTCCAACCAACACCCCAAACCCCCCCCACTGTAACCCCCAAGCTACAGCTCCCTTTAAACATTTAAGAAATAAAAAACAGCACAAACATGAGAAGATAGACAACACATCTCCTCCAAACTTCGGAGGTTTACATGTTAGGGGCGATCCCCATAGAGATCACAAGATTATAACTCACAATTTGATTTGTGGCATCCTTATTTTTATGATATATTATCAAAGTAACAACTCCAAACTTTGAAGGTGTCTTTTTCTATCATTTTACAAATTCAAAAAAGGTCATGTCTACAATAATTTAACTTCACCCATCACTTGGTTCAGACAGGTCAACAGCAATTTGTGCAATGTCATAAAAAATTGTGCTTTATTTCCTCATCAGATGGGAGCTTTGATCTGGACTATGAAGCAACTTCAAACAAAAAGGGGATGTAATTGTTTAAGTTTCCTGTGAAGGAGAAGTAATACTGACTCGAAATAGCACACACAGCGTGTTTGTAAATCTAAACACAAGTAAACAAGGTTCATATGCAGTAAAATAATTCACAGCTTGAAGACAAACAGTCCATACATTTTTATAATTGAACAGGGTAAAAAATCATTCTAACTCCTTTATATCTCTCGATACATATATCTGTGTTTCTCTCTCTCTCTCTCTCTCTCTCTCTCTCTCTCTCTCTCTCTCTCTCTCTCTCTCTTAACCCATAAACTTACTCCCATCAAAATTAAAAGGGAAGTAATTGAACAAACCTATCACCACAAGGTTTTAGGGGTAACAATTGATGAAAATCTCAGTTGGTTCTACCACATATCTCAACTATGCAAATACATGTCCCAAAGAGTATATCAACTTTCTAAAATCAAGCACTTTCTTGACTTTCCTTCAAGGAAACTATTCTTCCAATCTTATATACAATCCTCAATAGACTATGCTTCAAACCTGTGGGATTCTGCTAGTGCAAACACTATGAAACCGTTACTGAGTCTGTATAAACGTGCTCTCAAACTGGTCCTTTTAAAAAGGACAAGCTTACAAGAAGCTGACTATACTCAATTAAATATTCTCCCCTTACACCAACGATTAAAATATAACAAAGGAGTCATGATGTTCAAGATCATGACAGGAACTGTTCCATCATACTTAATAGACAAATTCCCCCTAAACCAATCCAGAAATACTATAAAGCCTAGTGTCCCAATTCCGAGAATAGACTTGTTCAAATCTAGTCTACTTTACTCAGGCCCTATGCTGTGGAACTCCCTTCCTGATTCAGTTAAACAACATCAATCAATAACAATCTACAAAACTCAATTATCAACTCACTTGATACATCAACAATAACAAACCACAGTCCATAGCCTTAAAAACAAAGTTGCATATCCTCCCTTACGTATCTGCCCTTTCCATCTTACCTATCTGCCCTGCCCTTTCCCTTCACCTGTCTTTCTGTCAGACCTTGTCCCCCCCCCCCCCCCCCCCCCCCTCTCTCTCTCTCTCTCTCTCAGCATACGAGTATACGGGTATTGAGTTTATTTCATTATCTCGAAATCTGCATGAGTATAATCAAAACTGGTGTTGACGGTGATCGTGCACTGTCTGGAGAATTATATATTTTAGAGTTATCACTGAAACACTCTCTCTCTCTTCTCTTCTCTCTCTCTCCTCTTCTCCCCCCTCTCTCTCTCTCTCTCTCTCTCTCTCTCTCTCTCTCTCTCTCTCTCTCTCTCACTATGACCTTATAGAATTTGGCTGGTTGTTGTTTTTTTGTTTTTTTCTTCTTTCTCTTTCTTGTTTTCTTTTCTTTCTTGTTTTTATTGTGTAAGAGTATGGGTATTGAGGTTTTTTTATTTATTTATTTTATTTTATTATTTTTTTTTTTTTACTTTTTTTATTTATTTTTTTTTTTTTTTTATCATAACATATTTTTTGTGTGAGTAATCAAAATAATTCCAAGGTGATCGTATTGAGGTTTTTTATTTTTATTTAATTAATTATTATTATTATTTTATTTATTTACTTTTTTTTTATCGTATCATATTTTTTGTATGAGTAATCAAAATAAGTGTCCAAGGTGATCGTGTACTGTTTTGAGAATTATATATTTAGCACCATCTCTGAAACACACACACACACACGCACGCACACACGCTCTCTCTCTCTCTCTCTCTCTCTCTCTCTCTCTCTCTCTCTCTCTCTCTGTATTATGGCCTAATACCGATATGCAATTAATTCATTTTCTCTCTCTCTCTCTCTCTCTCTCTCTCTCTCTCTCTCTCTCTCTCTCTCTCTATCTCTCTCTCTCCTTCTATTGTTATTGTGTATTCTAATAAAGGGCATATTCATACTTTCGATTTTCAATTTTATTTTGGACTTGTTGACTATACTTGAGCTCCAGTGAATCTCCTATTTTAATATCTTATTACCACGTGTAACAAACTATGTGTACTATTCTACAATATGAGGTGTTTCAATTTTATGATCTATAAGTTTGGCTTACTCTCTCTCTCTCTCTCTCTCTCTCTCTCTCTCTCTCTCTCTCTCTCTCTCTCTCTCTCTCTCTCTCTCTCTCTCTCTGGTTGTTATTGCTGTAGTTGTTACTTTGTTCTTGTTGGTGATTTGTTTGGGTTTTTCGCTTGTTAGTTTTTGTTTTGGTGTATGTATGTGTGTGTGTATGTGTGTAAAGGGGGAAACGGTGCTGTCTTTTTATTTTATTTTATTTTTTTAATTTTTAATTTTTTTAACTGTTGTTTTTTGTTTGTTTGTTTGGGGGTTTTTTTGTTGTTTTTTTGTTTTTTTTCCCCATTTGTTAGATGTTGTTTTTCTTCTTTTTTGTTTGTTTATTTGGAAGGGTGTTTTTGTCTGCTTTTTTTTTTTTTTATTGGTTTTTTTTTTTTTTTTTGGGGGGGGGGGGGCGGGGGGGGGGGTTCTGGGTATTTTTGTTTTGTCTTTTGTTCGTCTGGGGTTGTTTGTCTGTTTGTTTGTATGTTTGTTTGTTTTTTCTTCTTCTCTCTTTTTCTTTAAAAAAAAAAGTTTTTTCCCTTTGCTTCTTCTGCTTGAAAGATATGAGTACTGAGTGCATTTTTAAATGTGACCCTATGGGCGGGGACTGGATGTAAAAAGAACATGAATACTTATTCATTATCCTGAAAAAAAAAGAATTTGTTTCTATTACTTACAATGTGTAGATGTTCTTTTTATGACTTTATTGGCTTTTTCCCCTCTTTATTATGAGAGTGTATGGGTATTGCACTTATTTTATTACCATGACATTCAATTTGCATGAGCATAATTAAAAGTGTTTGTGTTGATCGTGTGCTATGTGAGTATTACATATTTAGTATTATCCCCGAAACACCCCCCACACCCACCCCCACACACTCAAAACACACACACACACACACGCACACACACACACACACACACACACACACACACACACACACACGCTCAAACACACACACACACACACACACACACACACACACCACACACACTCACTCACTCACCCACCCATATTATCTCCCTAAACGACTGTATAGTTTTAAATTTCTTCTTGGTTTGTTTCTTGTTTTTATTGTGTGGATGTATGGGTATTAAATTTATTTCATTATCATGACATATAATTTGAAACGAGTATAATCTGAAATGAGTGTTGATGGGATCGCATACTGTTTTGAGATTTATATATTGGATATTATCTCTGAAATACCACACACACACTCTCTGTCTCTCTGTCTCTGTCTCTCTCTCTCTCTCTCTCTCTCTTCTCTCTCTCTCTCTCTCTCTCTCTCTCTACCTTTTATCGTCCTGCTTATAATCATAGTATATCATGATGAAGGATTCATATTTTATATTTTCAATACTTTATTGGACTTGCCTCTGTACTTAGGTTTTAATGAGTGCCCTATTTCAATATCTTATAATTATGTGTAACAAGTATGTGTACCATTTGACAATGTGTAGATGTTTATCATTATAACTTATTAAGTTGGTTGTGTTATTTTTCTTGGCTTTGTTGTTGCTCTTGTTCTTGTTGTTGTTGTTTGTCTGTTTTTCTCTTTTTTTATCATCTTTTGTTGGTTTGGTTTTTCCTTCTCTTTTGTTTGTTTGTTTGTTTTGGTTAGTGTTTTTTGGGGGGTAGGGGTGGGGTATTCTTAGGATTTTCTTTTAATTGCTTGCTTTGGGGGGGGAGGGTTGCTGGGGGGGGGGGGTGTTTTTGAAAAGGGTTATTTCCCCTTGTTTTTATTGTGAGACTGTATAAGTATTGGGTTATTATTATTAAGATGTATCCCTAACGGGCGGGGACTGGATGTAAAAAGCAATGTGTGCTTATTCATTATCCTCGAAATAAAAGAATTTGTCATTGTCATTGTCATTGTCATTGTCATTGTCTCTCTCTCTCTCTCTCTCTCTCTTTCAAATTTTCATTGTTGTTGAATAAGTGAGTTTACCAAAGCGAAAACTTTTTTTTCTTCTTTTTTTCTTTCTTTTTCTTTTCTTCTTCTTCTTTCTTTTTTTAAATTTTTTTTTATTACACTATAGTTATAAGAAATATATCTATCATAACAATAATATGTGTTAATCTGTACGAGTATAAGAAAAAGAGTGCTGACAGTGATGATGTGCTGTTGAGAATCATATTCAGTATTTTTTCCTATGTCGTTCTTGTTTGTTTACAAACAAAAAGCATTATCTTTCACACACACACACACACACACACACACAACACACACACACACTCCATCCTCCCTCCCTCTCCCACTCTCTCTCATTTCTTTCCTCCCCCCTATCTCTCTCTCTTACTTACAATGTATAGATGTTCATTTTATGACTTAAGTGATTTTTTTTCTCCTTATTGTAAGAGTGTATTGGTATTGGGCTTATTTCTTTTTCATGAGATCCATTTTGTACGAGTATATTCGAAAACAATTTTGATGGTGATCCTGTGCTGTCTTGAGAATTATTTTTAGTATTATCCTTAAAAACACACACACACACACACACACACACACACACACACACACACACACACACACACACACACGCACGCACGCACGCACACACACACACACACCACACACACACCTCTCTCTCTCTCTCTCTCTCTCTCTCTCTCTCTCTCTCTCTCTCTCTCTCTCTCTCTCTCCCTGACCTTATAGATTTAGTTTTTATCCCCCTTTCTCTTCTTCCTTGTTTTATTGTGAGGGTACACGGGTATTGAGTTTATTTCATTATCATGACATATAACCTGCATGAGTATAATCAAAATAAGGGTTGACGGTGATCGTGCACTGTTTTGAGAATTATATTATATTTAGTGTTATCCCTGAAACACACACACACACACACTCTCTCTCTCTCTCTCTCTCTCTCTCTCTCTCTCTCTCTCTCTCTCTCTCTCTTTTTTCTCTCACTATGACCTTATAGATTTGGCTGGGTTTTGTTTTTCCTTCTTTCTTCCCTTCCTTGTTTTTATTGTGTGAGAGTATGGGTACTGAATTTATTTGATTATCATGACATAAAATTTGTATGAGTAATCAAACTAAGTGTTGAAGGTGATCGTGTACTGTTTTGAGAATCATATATTTAGTACAATCTCTGAAACACACACACACACACACACACACACACACACACACACACACACACACACACACACACACACACACACACACACACACCTCTCTCTCTCTCTCTCTCTCTCTCTCTCTCTCTCTCTCTCTCTCTCTCCTTCTATAGTTATTGTGTCTTCTAATAAGGGCTTTTTCATACTTTCTAATGTTTTCAATATTATTTTGGGCTTGTTGACTGTACTTGAGCTCCAGTAAATGTCATTTCAATATCTTATTATTACGTGTAACAACTATGTGTACTATTCTGCAATATGACGGTGTTCAATTTTATGATCATTATCATGACATATAATTTGAAACGAGTATAATCTAAAATGAGTGTTGATGGGATCGCATACTGTTTTGTGATTTATACATTGGATATTATCTCTGAAATACACACACACACACTCTCTGTCTCTCTGTCTCTGTCTCTGTCTCTGTCTCTGTCTCTCTCTCTCTCTCTCTCTCTCTCTCTCTCTCTCTCTCTCTCTCTCTCTCTCTCTCTCTCTCTCACCTTTTATCGTCCTGCTTATAGTCATAGTATATCCTGATGAAGGATTCATATTTTTATATTTTCAATACTTTATTGGACTTGCCTCTGTACTTAAGTTTTAATGAGTGCCCTATTTCAATATCTTATAATTATGTGTAACAAGTATGTGTACCATTTGACAATGTGTAGATGTTTATCTTTATGACTTATTAAGTTTGGTTGTGTTATTTTTCTTGGCTTTGTTGTTGCTCTTGTTCTTGTTGTTGTTGTTTGTCTGTTTTTCTCTTTTTTATCATCTTTTGTTGGTTTGGTTTTTCCTTCTCTTTTGTTTGTTTGTTTGTTTTGGTTAGGGTTTTTTTGGGGGTAGGGGTGGGGTATTCTTAGGATTTTCTTTTAATTGCTTGCTTTGGGGGGGGGGGGGGGTAGGGTTGTTGGGGGGGAGCTGTTTTGAAAAGGGTTATTTCCCCTTGTTTTTATTGTGAGACTGTATAAGTATTGGGTTATTATTATTAAGATGTATCCCTAACGGGCGGGGACTGGATGTAAAAAAACACGTGCTTATTCATTATCCTCGAAATAAAAGAATTTGTCATTGTCATTGTCATTGTCATTGTCTCTCACCGTATATGCATATAAACATAACGTGTCTAAATATCATATCATGTACTCGTGCGCTCTAATAAGTTTGTGTGTGAATGACCGTGCGTTTGCATGTATGTGTAGAAAGTGTGTGTGTGTGTGTGTGTGTGTGTGTGTGTGTGTGTGTGTGGTGTGTGTGTGTGTGTGTGTGTGTGTGTGTGTGTGTGTGTGTGTGTGTGTGTGTGTTTCGTGCGTGTGTGCGTGCGTACGTATGTGTGTGTATCTTTCTCTATTTCTGGTCCATTAATCTGGAATGACCTTCTTTCTCTTCACTGAATGCCTATTTATGACACTTTTAAATCCAGCCTCCAGACATACTTATTTCAAATCTAAGATTTCCCGTTCT
>CM054155.1:1318305-1325805 GCA_028751875.1 Rapana venosa | reverse complement strand
TTGTGTTGGGTGAGTGTCGCTGAGTGGACTTGTCGTCTAGCGGTCTTTCCATTCGTTGGTATAGGAAAATGTACCTAACCCACACCCGCCAGTGATTGTGTCATCAGTTCCAGCTGTTTCACTATGTTAGGGGCGGGGGGTTACTACGCAGGGCAGGGTGTGACAGTTGTGTCAGGGTGCAGGTGTCAGGGCAGGGTGTGACAGTTGTGTCAGGGTGCAGGTGTCAGGGCAGGGTGTGACAGTTGTGTCAGGGTGCAGGTGTCAGGGCAGGGTGTGACAGTTGTGTCAGGGTGCAGGTGTCAGGGCAGGGCAGGGTGTGACAGTTGTGTCAGGGTGCAGGTGTCAGGGCAGGGCAGGGTGTGACAGTTGTGTCAGGGTGCAGGTGTCAGGGCAGGGTGTGACAGTTGTGTCAGGGTGCAGGTGTCAGGGCAGGGTGTGACAGTTGTGTCAGGGTGCAGGTGTCAGAGCAGGGCAGGGTGTGACAGTTGTGTCAGGGTGAGGCTCCAGCCCCTGGTGCGGGAGTTAAGGATTGTCTGTGTGAGGGGAAGAGATTTGACCTCAGGCGGGAAGACTGGTTCCAAGCCTGCAATCAAGGCTTCACTGGAGGCAGGGAAGCAAGGTCCCTGTGTGAAGGAAGCCAACATCTTGAGCATAGGTCAGAAACCTTGTCTGTGGCAGGAGAGTAGGCCAGGTATGGTGAGTGGTAGGGTGGGAGGGGGGGGACATCTGGCATGGGTTGAAAACCATCGTTTATTTGAAGAAGAACAGGTTATGGAGGAACATGTGGCACGTGTTAGAAACCATCTTTTCTTTGTAGCAGAACAGGTGAAGGAGGGACATCAAACGCCATCTTTTCTCTGAAGTTTGTGCTTTGTGTAGGTTGTGTTTGTGTCGCTTTCTTTGTGTTTGGGGGTTAGTGCTGGATTTTCTCCCTCTTTGTTTCTTTGTTTCCTAGTGTCATTTTGCATGATCTGTTGATTCGTGCTTTCTTTGCCGCCAGAGAACGTCAACTGTTCTACAGAGAAGGGCTTGTCATTCTTGTTGCCTGACACTGTGTTCATGACTACAGGAGAACAGCACGGACAGAGGAAGAGGAGCCACGCTGCAGCATACTGCTGCCTTTGGCCAGCAGCTGCTGACGTGGCCACTACAAATAACCACTGTCATCTTTGGCACCCCCCCCTCTCTCTCTCTCTCTCTCTCTCTCTCTGTCTGCCTGTCTGTCTGTCTGTCTGTCTGCCTGTCTGTCTGTCTGTCTGCCTGTCTGTCTGTCTGTCTGCCTGTCTGTCTGTCTGTCTGTGCACAGCAGAAGCAGAGGCCATCACTGCAGTACAGGGAGGGGCAGGAGGGCAGAGAGAAGGGAGGGGGGGTCCATTCCTGACATGTTTGGGGATGGGCTCTATCAGAGCTGCTGGAGTAGGGGGGGGAGGGGGGTATGAATGGAGTGGGGAGGGAGGGGTAGAATGGTGGTGTTCATTAAAGACACAGATGATTGGGGTGGAGGGGAGTGAAAGGAAGATTGGGGAGGGGGGGGGGGGTAGATGTGAAGGGATTGGTACTTGCATATTGCAGGCCACGTGCTGCACTTTAGGAGGGGGGTGGGGGGGAATGTTGGCACAGGATGGAGGAGATCCCCAGCTGTTCAATAAGTCCATCACCCCCTGAGGCTGTTCAATAAGTTCATCACCCCCTGAGGCTGTTCAATAAGTCCATCACCCCCTGAGGCTGTTCAATAAGTCCATCACCCCCTGAGGCTGTTCAATAAGTTCATCACCCCCTGAGGCTGTTCAATAAGTCCATCACCCCCTGAGGCTGTTCAATAAGTTCATCACCCCCTGAGGCTGTTCAATAAGTTCATCACCCCCTGAGGCTGTTCAATAAGTCCATCACCCCCTGAGGCTGTTCAATAAGTTCATCACCCCCTGAGGCTGTTCAATAAGTTCATCACCCCCTGAGGCTGTTCAATAAGTTCATCACCCCCTGAGGCTGTTCCACAAGTTCATCACCTTCTTTGGCTGTTCCACAAGTTCATCACCTTCTTTGGCTGTTCCACAAGTTCATCACCTTCTTTGGCTGTTCCACAAGTTCATCACCTCCACCTTATTGGAAAGCCTGGGCGGATAGACGCTACAGCCAAGAGGTCAAGGCCGTTTGACTCCACTACCGGGGCGCCATGACATCGTGTGTATAATTATGCATTCAGATCAAATATGGGCATTAAAGATCGCATTATTCATGCCAAAGTCTGGTGGGTTATGGGAACAAACATATACCCAGCATGCATCATTTAAATAATGAGCTGCTCTGAAGTGGGAACGTGTGGCTGAGGCCAGCAGGCCGACCTGCAGCAGCAGAGTGCCCAGCACAGGAGAAGGGAAGGCACTGGGCGCCACCTAGAGGGAAGGAAGGAAGGCAGGGGAGAGGAGGAGGGAAGGCATGGTCAGCATGTTCTCAACAGTTGCTTTCCAACTTATCTCCCTTCAACATCCCACACCTCTTCCAGCAACTCAGCACTGCAACGATCCTGGTTCTGAAGAAGGCTTTGGTCGCCTTCAGGTCACTGTCCACACACAGCATCCATCATGCCATTGTCAGCTTAACTTAAGGTCACTGTCCACACACAGCATCCATCATGCCATTGTCAGCTTAAGGTCAGTGTTCACACACAACATACATCATGCCATTGTCAGCTTAACTTAAGGTCAGTGTTCACACACAGCATGCATCATGCCATTGTCAACTTAAGGTCAGTGTTCACACACAACATCCATCATGCCATTGTCAGCTTAAGGTCACTGTCCACACACAACATCCATCATGCCATTGTCAGCTTAACTTAAGGTCAGTGTCCACACACAACATCCATCATGCCATTGTCAATATACTTAAGGTCAGTGTTCACACACAGCATCCATCATGCCATTGTCAGCTTAACTTCAGGTCACTGTCCACACACAACATCCATCATGCCATTGTCAGCTTAACTTAAGGTCAGTGTCCACACACATCAACCATCATGCCATTGTCAGCTTAACTTAAGGTCAGTGTTCACACACAACATTCATCATGCCATTGTCAGCTTAACTTAAGGTCAGAGTCCACACACAACAACCATCATGCCATTGTCAGCTTAACTTAAGGTCAGTGTTCACACACAACATTCATCATGCCATTGTCAGCTTAACTTAAGGTCAGAGTCCACACACAACATCCATCATGCCATTGTCAGCTTAACTTCAGGTCAGTGTCCACACACAACATCCATCATGCCATTGTCAGCTTAACTTAAGGTCAGTGTTCACACACAACATCCATCATGCCATTGTCAGCTTAACTTAAGGTCAGTGTTCACACACAACATCCATCATGCCATTGTCAGCTTAACTTCAGGTCAGTGTCCACACACAACATCCATCATGCCATTGTCAGCTTAACTTAAGGTCACTGTCCACACACAACATCCATCATGCCATTGTCAGCTTAATTTAAGGTCACTGTCCACACACAACATCCATCATGCCATTGTCAGCTTAACTTAAGGTCAGTGTCCACACACAACATCCATCATGCCATTGTCAGCTTAAGGTCAGTGTCCACACACAACATCCATCATGCCATTGTCAGCTTAACTTAAGGTCAGTGTCCACACACAACATCCATCATGCCATTGTCAGCTTAACTTAAGGTCAGTGTTCACACACAACATTCATCATGCCATTGTCAGCTTAAGGTCAGTGTTCACACACAGCATCCATCATGCCATTGTCAGCTTAAGGTCAGTGTTCACACACAACATCCATCATGCCATTGTCAGCTTAAGGTCAGTGTTCACACACAGCATCCATCATGCCATTGTCAGCTTAAGGTCACTGTTCACACACAGCATCCCTCATGCCATTGTCAGCTTAAGGTCAGTGTTCACACACAACATCCATCATGCCATTGTCAGCTTAACTTAAGGTCAGTGTGTTCACACACAACATCCATCATGCCATTGTCAGCTTAACTTAAGGTCAGTGTCCACACACAGCATCCATCATGCCATTGTCTGCTTACCTTAAGGTCAGTGTTCACACACAACATCCATCATGCCATTGTCAGCTTAAGGTCACTGTCCACACACAACATCCATAATGCCATTGTCAGCTTAACTTAAGGTCAGTGTTCACACACAACATCCATCATGCCATTGTCAGCTTAAAGTCAGTGTTCACACACAACATCCATCATGCCATTGTCAGCTTAACTAAAGGTCAGTGTTCACACACAGCATCCATCATGCCATTGTCAGCTTAACTTAAGGTCAGTGTTCACACACACAGCATCCATCAAGCAATTGTCAGCTTAAGGTCAGTGTTCGCACACAACATCCATCATGCCATTGTCAGCTTAACTAAAGGTCGGTGTTCACACACAACATCCATCATGCCATTGTCAGCTTAACTTAAGGTCAGTGTCCACAGACAGCATGCATCATGCCATTGTCAGCTTAAGGTCAGTGTCCACACACAACATCCATCATGCCATTGTCAGCTTAACTTAAGATCAATGTCCACACACAGCATGCATCATGCCATTGTCAGCTTAACTTCAGATCAGTGTCCACACACAGCATGCATCATGCCATTGTCAGCTTAACTTAAGGTCAGTGTCCACACACAACATCCATCAGGCCATTGTCAGCTTAACTTAAGGTCAGTGTCCACACACAACATTCATCATGCCATTGTCAGCTTACCTTAAGGTCAGTGTTCACACACAACATCCATCATGCCATTGTCAGCTTAAGGTCAGTGTTCACACACAACATACATCATGCCATTGTCAGCTTAACTAAAGGTCAGTGTTCACACACAGCATCCATCATGCCATTGTCAGCTTAAGGTCAGTGTTCACACACAACATCCATCATGCCATTGTCAGCTTAACTAAAGGTCAGTGTTCACACACAGCATCCATCATGCCATTGTCAGCTTAACTTAAGGTCAGTGTCCACACACAACATCCATCATGCCATTGTCAGCTTAACTTAAGGTCAGTGTTCACACACACAGCATCCATCAAGCAATTGTCAGCTTAAGGTCAGTGTTCACACACAACATCCATCATGCCATTGTCAGCTTAACTAAAGGTCAGTGTCCACACACAACATCCATCATGCCATTGTCAGCTTAACTTAAGGTCAGTGTCCACACACAGCATGCATCATGCCATTGTCAGCTTAAGGTCAGTGTCCACACACAACATCCATCATGCCATTGTCAGCTTAACTTAAGGTCAGTGTTCACACACAGCATCCATCATGCCATTGTCAGCTTAACTTAAGGTCAGTGTCCACACACAGCATGCATCATGCCCTTGTCAGCTTAACTTCAGATCAGTGTTCACACACAGCATGCAGCATGCCATTGTCAGCTTAACTTAAGGTCAGTGTCCACACACAACATCCATCATGCCATTGTCAGCTTAACTTCAGGTCAGTGTCCACACACAGCATGCATCATGCCATTGTCAGCTTAAGGTCAGTGTCCACACACAACATCCATCATGCCATTGTCAGCCTAACTTAAGGTCAGTGTTCACACACAGCATGCATCATGCCATTGTCAGCTTAAGGTCAGTGTCCACACACAACATCCATCATGCCATTGTCAGCTTAACTTAAGGTCAGTGTTCACACACAGCATGCATCATGCCATTGTCAGCTTAAGGTCAGTGTTCACACACAGCATCCATCATGCCATTGTCAGCTTAAGGGCACAATAGATAGATAGATAGATAGATAGATAGATAGATAGATAGATAGATAGATAGATAGATAGATAGATAGATAGATAGATAGATAGATAGATAGATAGATAGACACGTACGTGTTTGTGTGTGTGTGTGTTTTGTGTGTGTGTGTTTGTGTGTGTGTGTGTGTGTGTGCGTGTGTGTGTGTGTGTGTCTGTGTCTGTGTGTGTGTGTGTGTGTGTGTGTGTGTGTGTCTGTGTGTGTGTGTGTGTGTGCGTGCGTGCGTGCGTGTGTGTGTGTGTGTGTGTGTTTGTGTGTGTGCGTCTGTGTGTGTTTGTGTGTGTGTCTGTGTGTGTGTGTGTCTGTGTGTGTTTGTGTGTGTGTTCTTCAGTTTAACGTCTATTCACATTTAGTGATTTTAGACGGGAAAAAGTAATAATAAACAAGAGAATGCAAACAATAACAAAAAGTGTCAATTAACAGTACTTAAAAACTAACTTTAACATACTACAAAAACTGAATTATCGGACTTTTTATCAATCCTAACACAATGTCCAACAGTAACGATGGTTCAGACAAAATCTGATCCAGTGATAAACCTGGTATTAGCAGGTAAAAATGCTTTTAAATGTCCACAATCAAAAATAACATGACTATTGGTAATCTTCTCCCACAAATACAGTTTACATCTTTCACGTACTTTGTCCTGAAAGCATTTAGTTTAAATCTGTACATAAGGGATAACATATTTCTACGATTATACCAACCACAGACTTTGTTAGAAATGGAAGCATTTCGAAAATCTATCACATTGCTTGTACAGCCATTATAGAGACAATAGCCAGAATCATATATTTTCTTTCTGAAGTGCTTCCAGCAAGCGTTTTGTAGCAAGCTGTATCCCTCATGCAGAGATAAGGCAACGTTTATTTCACAAGAACTATTTTTATTTCTCGCGCCATATTTTGCAAGACTGTCAACTTTTTCATTAAAAAAGATACCAGTGTGTGAGGGAACCCAACAGAAAGTAACAGTACTACCTCTTAAAATCAAAAAGTGTACCAGATGCCTGATTTCAATGATTAGGTCTTTTCTTACTTTAAAAGTAGAATTTCTTAAAGCATGTAAAACCGATTTAGAATCAACACACAAAAGTATGTTGAATATGTCTTTAGGGAAGTCAAGTACATAGTTAAGTGCCAACACTATAGCAGTTAGCTCAGCTGTAAATATAGATTTATTTTTTCCCAGGTAGACAGCTCGTTCTACTTTTAATGATGGAATAATGAAAGCTGCACCAGCCTCATTAGTATTTAAAACAGACCCATCAGTATAGATTTTGAGATGATCAGGATAAGTAGTTTGAATATGTTCTTTTACTAGCGATGTAAGAATGTTAACATTTTCAGCTTTTCTTACAGAAGAATAATTGATGTCAAAATGAGCTTTAAAAAGTTCCCAAGGTGGGTAGGGAGCTGACTGTACTGATTTTGCTAATTTATTTGGTTTAAGTTCTGAATGTTTAAAAAGGGGAGAAGTGTAAGTATTAATTGTAGTAAGCGAGCTGATAGTTCTTGCTCTTTTCGGAAAGTGAATGTCAGACTTTACCTGGACTTCATTTTCAACGTTGCTGTCATTTGTTGTACTTCTTAAGACATATTTTGCCACAGCAAGCTGTCGATATTCATTTAAAGGAAGAACTCCTACTTCCTTATATGTACCTATAGATGAGGCATGAGCTGGTACACCTAAAGCAAGTCGAAATGC
>CM054155.1:1208305-1313305 GCA_028751875.1 Rapana venosa | reverse complement strand
TGGTTTCCCTGTCCATTCAGCCGTCAATTTGCCATGTTTTCTGTTGTCAATAATTCTTCGTGTCTTCTGTTGTCAATAATTCGCCATGTTTTCTGTTGTCAATAATTCTCCGTGTCTTCTGTTGTCCATTCTCTGTCTTCTGTCGCCTGCTCTCCTTAGTTATCTTCCGTTATCAGCGCTGTCTGTCCTCCATGTCTTCTGTTTACTCATTTCTCCCCTGCCCTCAGCTGTGCTGTTCCCTGAGGACGGTAGCCAAGCCATTGGATCTTGTTTCGGGGCCATACCAACGTAGTTGTCTTTTCTTAATGATGTCAGAAGTTCCAAGCATGGACAGTTTGCTGTCAGATGGACAGAACCAGTTTGTGGGCGATACCTTCAGTGTTTCTCCTGTTGAACACCTTGCGACAGCACCTCAATATGGGGGATTGTGGGACACCTTCAGTGTTGTTGCTGTTGAATTGTGGGATACCTTCAGTGTTGTTGCTGTTGAACACCTTGCGACGGCATCTCGTTATCAAGGATTGTGGGACACCTTCAGTGTTGTTGCTGTGTGGCCTGCATACAGACAGGCTGTGGTGATGGCAGTGGTGTGCTGGAGAAGACGGCTGAGGACAAAGTCACAGACAGTCAGTCATGCACGTGCTCTGACAGTGCTGTGGCAGCTGTGTTGTGCCATGTTTAGTGCCACATGCCTTCTTTCCTGTCGTCTGTCATCAAAGGGTGTGAATAGGAGAGTCTTGTTATTTCAACCTTGTTCCTTAGTCTTGTTCTTTTGACAAGTGTGTGTGTGCGCGCGCGCGCGTGCGTGTTTGTGTGTGTGCGTGTGTGTGTGTGTGTGTGTGTGCGCTCGCCCATGAGTGTATGAGCGCATGTGTGTGTACATGCATATCTACGTGAGTGTTTGTGTGTTGATTAATGTGTGCAGGTGTATTTTCGTGTAAGCAGCGAGCGTGTGTGTGTGCATGGCAGGGAGATCAGGCAGGCCAGGGTCAGGCTTCAGCAGGGAGGGGGTGATGACGTTGCCGCTAGCCAGTAATAGCACAGTGCACATCACCCTCCCTCCCCCCCACCCCACCTCTCGTCCTCCGCCACACCTCCCACAGTCACCAATGGTCAGAGTTGGCGTCTGCGGCCGTTTACCCACCACTGAGGCAGCCACATTCCGACTTCCGTCTACTTCAGTCTAAATACGACACTTATGTGCGGGCAGGTTTTTTTAAAACTTTGTCATCCGTTCCTACCAGCACACAATGGCCTACCCTTCAGTAAGGCGGACCGGGTTTTAAAATATGCGCACGATGTTCGGCGCGCGTGTTTACACAGGATCTCGATTAAAAGTCTCATCCTAAGGACTTGTGGGGGGGTGGGGGTGATGTTAATCCCAGGAGGGAGTTACCTTGACCAGGCGACCTCACAGTGCTGGACCCCACGCTTCCAGATGTCTTCATGCTGCAGGCTGCCATGTCAGATGTCTTCAGGCTGCAGGCTGCCATGTCAGATGTCTTCAGGCTGCAGGCTGCCATGTCAGATGTCTTCAGGCTGCAGGCTGCCATGTCAGATGTCTTCAGGCTGCCATGTCAGATGTCTTCAGGCTGCCATGTCAGATGTCTTCAGGCTGCAGGCTGCCACGTCAGATGTCTTCAGGCTGCAGGCTGCCATGTCAGATGTCTGCAGGCTGCCATGTCAGATGTCTTCAGGCTGCCATGTCAGATGTCTTCAGGCTGCAGGCTGCCATGTCAGATGTCTTCAGGCTGCAGGCTGCCATGTCAGATGTCTTCAGGCTGCCATGTCAGATGGCTGCAGGCTGCCATGTCAGATGTCTTCAGGCTGCAGGCTGCCATGTCAGATGTCTTCAGGCTGCAGGCTGCCACGTCATCACGGGCCAGGCGCGACTAGTGCAGCTGATGGCGGCACCTGTCCCTGCAGTCCCCGGGCCTGCAGCACCTCCCTGTCTCCTGTCCCTGCAGCACCTCCCTGTCTCCTGTCCCTGCAGCACCTCCCTGTCTCCTGTCCCTGCAGCACCTCCCTGTCTCCTGTCCCTGCAGCACCTCCCTGTCTCCTGTCCCTGCAGCACCTCCCTGTCTCCTGTCCCTGCAGCACCTCCCTGTCTCCTGTCCCTGCAGCACCTCCCTGTCTCCTGTCCCTGCAGCACCTCCCTGTCTCCTGTCCCTGCAGCACCTCCCCTATCTCCTGTCCCTGCAGCAGCAGCAGCACAGTGGACATGACTGACCCAGCACGTCACTCTGCTCACGGCCTAGCCCCCCTCACACACACACACACACACACACACACACGATTTCGAGCAGTTTTTTTATTTCTAGTCCTCAAGTAGAATGATTGATTTGCTTTGAGAGTGGGCTATTCTACAAAAACACTGCTCAAGAACGGTATAGCCATGGAATCTTTTACGTGCGTTAAATGCGTGCTATGCACAGGCACTAGGCCTCGATTTGACATCCCCTCCCAAAGACTCTGAGTATGATCCAGACCATCCCAGATGACAGTAGCCAGGAGAAAAGCCCCGTCCCCGACCCTCAGACCTCGTTTCTGAGGAAGAACAGTTGGACCAGCTTTCAAACCACGGTGTACATTATGATCTTTGACTTTTAGGGTGGGGAGGGGGGTAGGGAGAGGGGGGGGGGACTTGTGTACAGATAGTTTTGTCTGAACTGAGCCATTAAATCAAATCTTGACGAGGTTATCCAGATCTAATTTGAGCGGTATGATTTGTATCATGATCACACACACATACATACATACATACATACATACATACATACATACATTCATACACACACACACACACACACACACACACACACACACACACACACACACATAGATATAGATAGATAGATAGATAGATGAAGTCTGAGGCTGGTCTGTCTGCCTGGGCTGCAGTCTTTGTATAGATATTCTTTTATATATATATATATATATATATATATATATATATATATATATATATATATATATATATATGAAGGTGGAGGGAATGACAAATTAGGGGACGTTAGGATACTGGCACTCCACACTCAAAGGAATATGATGTGAGGCCACGCAGGGGTGTTATGGTAACGCAATTTACTGTTTTCATCTACCAAAGAACACACCTAAAGATCAAATCAAGGTAACTACTCTATCCATAGTTAACCAGGTACATAATTCATGAAAGGCACACACAGAAAATAACTATATCGTCGTCTAGCCGAATGTAAGAACTTCAAAAACCAAATTCCTTTCATCATTCTTATGCCCAGTTAATCACAGGAAACCAATAGAGAGTATACAACTGTAAGTTAAATAATCAAAGACTATAATTAACTAGTAAAACCCTTTCCTCAATACTCTCAACTGACATTATCTTAAATAATAATGCCCAACAGAACTTAGTCTATTCTCAGGTCTCTTTTTATAACATTGGTCCCTATCATACCTCATGGATATTGTAGCACCAGAGACAGACAGACAGCGAGGGGAGGCGGAGACAGAGCAAACATAATCTAGATTGTCACAGAAATCACATACAAAATTGTCAACTTTCGACGCAAATGACTGACCACACACATAATCATACAGATAGGTCCTAGCCTAACATCTTTAACAGCGTCATTACCACAGGGCACTGAGCTAGGCCTAGTCCTGGTACCGAACTTAAATGCTAACCTTCAAGTCCTCAACTCTTTAACAGTCAGTCACTTCGCTCCATGTTACCCCAACAACCTTGTTGTCAATCTACAATATTTTTCCTTGTGGTCAACGCGAATTATAACTTTATCTCAATAAAACACAAACATCAAATATTGACTAGTCACTCATGAAATTCCACTTTAACATGAACATTGAACCATAGAAATTAGAATAAATCCGCGATCACATTATTATTAAACATCAACATTCTTATGACCTCAACCAACTCTTTTTTGTGCAAAGCAACTACACAACTTTCACTGAACCTGATAAAATAATCGATCAATAATTATTAAATTCAATTAATACACACAGCCTGAAAAGCACTCCTTGACTTACTCTCGAAGTCTCAGCTTAGTCACAAACACTATATGAAATCAGCTGTAGCATCAGTAAATCTCTATCATCAACAACCAACAGCAACATCAGTAAAAGAAGAGAATTCTCACTTACAGCTCAAGCAGAAGAAACACAGCTGTTTTCCCGTTCTAAGTCATCTTGTAGAACTTCATCAGTCAGCCCCGCTTGTTTGAAGAAATAGATATCACCACTACTTCCTCACCAGACAGCAAGCAAGAGAATGACTGAAAACGCCACACATCCTGTTGTGTTAAATTAATTACAGTTTAGTGGCGGGGCTCTGATTCCCACTGACCAATGGACCTACTTGGAGACAGAGACTAACCAATCCTAAATACGCCTTGGAATCAGCTGACAAACAAATCACTTTCAGAAACTAAGATCCTCCAATAGTCTAGCTACACCACAAGAGAGGAGTGGGGGAGGGGGGGGGGGGGGGGGGGGGGGGATGAAGAGGGGGGCGGGGGCTGACGTCTTTCCAATGTTCAGGTATGGCATAGGCGCTTACAGCATCTTTAATCACATTTAATTGTAACTGGCTGCATGTGAATGAGTAGTATGAATGAAAGGCTTTGATTTGTTTTGTTGCAAGATATAGTGCTATATAAATTCCTATTATTATTATTATTATTATTCAATTCTCTCTGTCTCTGTGCAATCTGTCTCAGTGTCGTGTATTTCTGCCTGTCTCTGTCTCTCTCCTTTGCGAAGGCACATACAAATGATTGCGATTTTTACCAATTCCTATTGCTTTGCAGCGTTCGAAATGAAGTCTGAACGGTAGGTAATTCGTGTTCCGTTTACCTATTTTAGACTCACTCCACATGTTCCCTGCGTCATTAGGACCCGCATGCTCCCCGGAATGAAATGCGGCTGCCTCCATGGTGGGTTAACACGGTGGCGAGGTCTCCCCATTGGTGAAGGGGCGAGGAAGTGCGGGAGAAGCCAGCCTTCCTCTGCAGCAGACCCCCGCTGAGCATCTTCCTGCTGTTGTGGAGCCCAGGAGCCGGCATCCTCAGGCCACTGACCATCAGGGGGGGGGGGGGGGGGGGGGGGGGGGGAGGGGGGGAGGTTGCGTGCAGGAGGGGGGGGGGGGGATCTGGGCTTCAGTACTCTACAGTGCAATGACCTGCCCTGCACTGTCCAGGTCTCGTCTACATGGTGGCAATGTCTACTTTGCTCCGTTTTTTAAAAAAAAAATGCAATCCTGTGTGTCTTTCTTTAAGTTAACGTCGGTTCACTCAAGGTACTATTAGACCAAAGATATAAAGTGTTCCAATATATAGAGAACGTGTGTGTGTGTGTGTGCGTGTGTGTGTGTGTGTGTGTGTGTGTGTGTGTGTGTGTGCGTGTGTGTGTGTGTGTGCGTTGTGTTGTTTATGTGTGTGCGTTTGTTTGGTCGTGCGCGCACGTGTGTGTGTGTTGTAAACGTGCTGTGGATGCGTGCTGTTGTGTGTATGTTTGTGCGTGTGCGCGCGCGTGTCTGTGTGTGTATGCGTGTGTGTTTACTTAGGTGTGCTTGCAAGAATGTGAGTAGATGTGTATTTGCGAGCTAAGGTAGGGGTGTGCGTGCGTGCGTGCGTGCGTGTGTGTGTGCGTGCGCGCGCGCGCGCGCGCGTGTGTGTGTGTGTGTATGTTTACCTATTAGTGTCTGCCCACGAGATAAAAGGAAAAAAAACCAAAGAAATTATTGGAGGGATGGGGTGGGGGGGGGGGGGGATTGAACAGTTTAAACTTCAGCAAGAACAATTACAAAAGTTTGCCAACAGGGGCTTCTAACTAAACAACTATCTCCAACATAATCACATTATCGGCCAATAATTGTTCAAATGACATATTTGAAATCTTATCTACAACTGTACCAGAAAAATATGGTGAAGTACTTCACAATGAAGAATGACATGCTTAGGTGCTAAGTCAGAACCACATAGACAAGTTATCTGTTTACAAAATTAAGTCCTAAATGCATCCAATCTGAACCTGTCGATCATACTTCCCACCAGTCTGTTAGGAAAATGACACACTCTGACACTTAATGAATGTCCACGTAAAGAATACTTTCGTTGGCTGTTGACACGGTTCCAAAAAGTTTTTTTCAGCAGAAGTATGCCCTCCTGAAGACAGAGTGGAAGGTTTAGAGGTGCTGTAACTTCACAGTCCGTGTCCATGGCAGCAGCTTTGGCTAACTGGTCAGCTTTCTCATTGCCGTGGATTCCACAATGTGACGGAATCAGGCAAAAGGCAAGGGTAGTACCTCGTAAGGAAAGCAAATGTCTAAGGTGACAAATTTCAATGATTAATTCCCCTCTATCTTTAGTATTAAACACTTTCAATGCTTGCAAAACAGACTTAGAATCAATACAAAACAGCACTTTAAATATATCGATATGCAGATTTAAGAAAAAAAACAATTTAACATAGCTATAAGTTCCGCAGTAAAGATAGAAAGGTCTTTGCCTAAATGATCAGATTTTCTTTCTTTAATGCAGGAACTACAAAAGCAGATCCAGCATTCCCACAGTCGACTACCGAACCGTCAGTAAGAACTTTAAGATAACCACTATATGTTTCATCAATGTGAGCTCTAGCTATTGCAGCGACAGCGGGACTTTCTTCTTTTTTGATTATTAGAATAATCAATATCAAACTCAGCCCTGTTTAATTCCCACTTTGGAATTGTGGAGAAAACTGGGCGAGATGCTCCATTTCTGACATTCCTTCCTAAGATGTGAAGTGTCAGAGCGTCAGTGATTGTATGGATATAGCCCTGTGAGGAACATCTACCTCCCATTTTAAATGAAGTTCTTTCATAGTAGAATTCTGAATTGTCGAACTTCTTAATCTTTTGTGTGTGTGTGTGTGTGTGTGTGTGTGTGTGTGTGTGTGTGTGTGTGTGTGTGTGTGTGTGTGTGTGTGTGTGTGTGTGAAGTGGCTGTTGCTTACTGCTGCTAATGTTGGAGACGTGTTGTGTTGTTACTGCTGCTAATGTTGTACTGTGTTGTTGTTGCTGCTACTGCTAATGTTGTAGATGTTGTTGATGATGATGATGATGATGATGATGATGATGCCATCAGTTGTGTTGTGCAATGCACTTCTGGCTTTCCCATGATAAGTCTCCACAGTCAGGCAAAGTGCTGGTGGTTGGAACGCACTGCCAGTGCCCTGGAGCTGAACAGGGCTGTTGTTTCCCAGGCCTGCAGCACCCTGCTGTTGCCCTGCACACAGCACACAGCACACAGCACACTGCACACTGCACACAGCACACTGCACACAGCACACTGCACACAGCACACAGCACACTGCACACTGCACACAGCACACTGCACACAGCACACTGCACACAGCACACAGCACACAGCACACTGCACACAGCACACAGCACACTGCACACAGCACACTGCACACAGCACACTGCACACAGCAATCACAGCTGATCAACACTGCCTTTTTCAGCCAGCAGTTGCCCTTCTGTTTTTTATCAATTCAGATTTGTCTCTTTTGCTGACACTTCGAAATCCAGCATAGAGTGTCTGACTGATAAAGCTGAAGCCATGCTCATAGGGACCGAACATAAACTTTCCTCCATCACAACGACTTCAATAAATTCGGCAATATGTCAGTTCAACCATAGATGCAATATTTATTGTGAAACAACTGCAGGAAAAGTATATGATGTAGAAAAAGAGCTTGACGCACATCTTTGTTGACCTGGAAAAAGCTTTTGATAGAGTACCCAGAAAGGCAATCCAATGGGCCTTGAGGAAACAAGGTGTACCGGAGCACACCATCTCAATGGTTATGACTTTGTACAAGAACTCCAGATCAAAAGTGAAAACTATAATTGGGACGTCAGAAAGCTTTGAGACAAAAGTAGAAGTGCACCAAGGATCCGCATTGAGCCCTCTGCTCTTTATCCTTGCACATTACCCCTCTCTTGCGATCTCTCCACTGGCTGCCTGTGCCACAGAGAGTAAATTATAAGATCAGTACCCTCTGTTACAAATATCTCCACAAAACTGCACCCTCCAAACGCAAAAAAACCCCAAGCCAACATATAGAAAACTGAAAAAGGTATATATATATATATATATATATAACCCACCAAACTAGTGTGCATCTGTGTGTGTGTGTGTGTGTGTGTGTGTGTGTGTGTGTGTGTGTGTGTGTGTTGTTGTTGTTGTTGTTGTTTTGTTGTTGTCATTGTAACATCTGTTCAATATTACTGATATAAGAAAAGAGTTAAAGAACTTATCAAAGTAGGGAGGGGAAGATGTGTGTTTATGTGTGTGTGTGCGTGTGTGTGTGTGTGTGTGTGTGTGTGTGTGTGTGTGTGTGTGTGTGTGTGTGTGTGTGTGTGTATGTATGTGTGTGTGTGTGTGTGTGTGTGTGTGTGTGTGTGTGTGTGTGTGTGTGTGTGTGTGTGTGTGTGTGTGTGTGTGTGTAGAACGTCATAACCTGACTCAATGTTCCAGAAAAGGGAAAGGACCACAAGTGATGGTTGAGGTTGGCTCAGTACCTACACAAGTGATGGTTGAGGTTGGCTCAGTACCTACACAAGTGATGGTTGAGGTTGGCTCAGTACCTACACAAGTGATGGTTGAGGTTGGCTCAGTACCTACACAAGTGATGGTTGAGGTTGGCTCAGTACCTACACAAGTGATGGTTGAGGTTGGCTCAGTACCTACACTAGTGATGGTTGAGGTTGGCTCAGTACCTACACTAGTGATGGTTGAGGTTGGCTCAGTACCCCTCTGAAATAACAAGATGTGAATCAATGTTAAATTGAAGATATCACACACACACACACACACATACATACACACACACATACATACACACACACACACAAATACACACACACATACATACACACACAAACACACACACAAATACACACACACACAAACACACACACATACATACACACACAAACACACACACAAACACACGCACACACACACACAAACACACACACACACACACACACACAAACACACACTCACACTACACACACACACACACAAGCGTAGTGCCACCCTCCAAGTTCCATAGCCAATCACCTAGCAAAAGGAAAAGCTTTTTTTAAGTTAACCAACTGACTCAAGAAACTATGTTTGTGATTCTTTTTAAAGACGAAGAAAGAAGAAGCAAGCCTGCTATTAAGCAAAGAATCCCCCGGGCTTGCAAGTTAGAATTGGTTAGCCCCAATTTAGTTATCCTATAATTATCGATTTCAGGACTGTGCCATCAACCATCACCATCCTAGTTCTGTCCTTGATTAGTCTACTTTGAAGTGGAGGTATCTTATAACCTACAGGGACAGTACCCACAGCCAACCATTACCATAACCTACTGTACTATTACTACTTTGAAGCTGTTGTTGTGATTATATTTACATCCCACCGGAGATTTCCGATATTTCATTACTAAATTACTTTGAATGCGCATCCTCTGGTTACATATTCAACGGAAACTGCAACTTACAGATTGTCATTTCCGGTTCAGGCCAAGATGGCGTCTTACATTTTCTGCTTTCGATGTTGTCGAGAAGGAGCGTTTGGGACCGGCCATGTACCACTCAGAGAAATACCAGTCGTCAAACTAGACACCTCTCGTGTTGGTGAGAACCATTAGTATTATCTGACATGATGGAATGTCTTGAACAATGGTTAATTTAGTATGGTACTACTTTCTCTGACACAACTGACACAAGTTTGTGAAGTTAGTTTGTTGATCATTATGAATTGTGGGCTGTGAGAAAAAAGAAAAAAAGAGTGTGTAAGGTTATTGAAATTTGAATTGAGTATTTAAAACTCAAAATACAGAAAACAGCTGTAACATGGCGGTATTCAGATATCCTATGGTAGTATGTTGGGTGTGGATGAAAATTTAGCAATTCTTGCCCTGACTAACGCCGTAACGATCAAGTTATCGTCATGTTTTGGGATTGCACTGCAGAGAAAAGTGTCATTTCACCCGGGGAGGGGTGTGGGGCGTTAATGCTGAATTAGTGCTTGGTACAAGTGTAACTCACTAACTGTAAGGTCTTTTGTCAAAGTTGTTGGGATGGGCCAGCACTGGCAGCAGTGAATCACTGTGTGTGTGTGTGTGTGTGTGTCTGTCTGTCTGAGTCAGTATTAATAGCATCCCCACCACCTAGTTCCGGAAATTCTGCGCTAGGAATGCCCTCCTTTCTATCCCTCTCTTTGTTTAGACTGCCAAGTTTATCTTTCTTTCTTTTTTTTAAATATATATTCCTGTTACCTCCTTCTTATTTGTTTTCCTTTTATTAAGTCCATTCTCCCGCCTTTTTTCCTGAAACATAGAAAGACTTAAAAACATAATTCTCTCCCATGTCAGTCGGATATGTTGGGCCTGACTTGTCAGGTGCTTAACAGCATTTCAGCACATTTTCACTCTCATGACAATCGACAGACAATAGCTGAAGGGACAGAACACAGACTCTCTTCCTTTACGGCAGCTTCAGTGGTGCGTCAGTCCCTCTGTCCACTGCTGTGAAGTATCTAGGTGTTGTTGTTGACAGCACACTCTCTGTGCAAGAATTCATCACCCGGGCCTGTCAGTCGTGCTACTGTTGGTTGGTGCAGTTCGAAAGTGCAGCGTCCAGGCTTGTTGCTTCTCTCGTTCTTTCACGTCTGGAATGTTGCAGTTCTCTTTTGGCTGGTCTGCCAGCATCATCTATCCACTCCCTTCAACGTATACAAAACTCCGCAGCTTGACTAGTCCTCAGAAAGAAAAAATCCGAGCACATTACCCCTCTCTTGCAATCTCTCCACTGGCTGCTTGTGCCACAGAGTAAATTATAAGATCAGTACCCTCTGTTACAAATGCCTCCACAAAACTGCACCCTCCTACCTCTGTGAATGTCTGCACCTGTACACTCCTTCACGTTCCCTCCACTCTGCTGCATATACCTTGTGCCTACAAATACCTAGATTCAACCAATCCACCTTTGGCCACTGCTCTTTCTCTATTTCGGGTCCATCAACCTGGAATGAGCTCCCTCTCTGTCTTCGCCAGAAGCCTAGATATGACACTTTTAAATCCAGTCTCAGGACATATTTATTTCAAACCTAAGATTTTCCCCTCCTGTTTCATATCAGTACTGTCCCACCTTCACTAACCCATGTCCCATCACCCTGCTAAAGTATATGACCTCTGTGTGTGTGTGTGTGTGTGTGTGTGTGTGTGTGTGTGTGCTTTTGTAAATCATTTGACTATTGAAATTTTATTTCATAGATTTGGTTTGCAGCGTACCATGTTTGTAATAACTGTTTGTTTAAACTATTGATTGTTTGTCATTGGTTGCATGACTGTGTAACTGTAAGATTAGGTTGAATGCGTGCGCTTTGATTTGTCTTTGCAAGATATAGCGCTTTATAAAATTATTAGTTCCATTTATTATTATTATGAGAAGAAGACTGAATCAGTGGCTATTCTGCCACTCATCTTTACAGCTATATCAGGGCTCTGCTTGAATGCTTTGACTTTTTAAAATGAATCATTTTAATGTGATGATTGTCTGCCAAAACAATGCTTAGTAGAGCAGACCCCAAGGCAAAAGGTGGCAGAATTATTGACATGGGAATTATTAACTTCATTGATTTAAACACGATTTTATTCAAAAGAAATCATACACAGTATATATACATACCAGACACTTATAACAGAGCAGCAACAAGCTAAAAGCTTATAATTCTGTAGATCTATCTATAGAAGAAGAAGACTTTTTATGAAAAAGGAGAAGGTTCCTTGCACAAGGATCATGACAATGTAAAATTTATTATTGACATTAATTAACACATAATGTTAGGCATCAGCAAACATTTGAAACATTCTTTTTTGTGGGGGCTTTTTGTGGGACCTGGAGGTTGGCATTTATAACAAATTCTTGATCAGAGGGTGCAGGTTTGAGTCTCATTCCCCCCCCCCCCCCCCCCCACACACACACACACACACACTCACACACACTTTGTCTGGAGTTCAGTTAGATTTATTGGTACTAATTCTGTTTCCATGAAAAGCTCTCTGGTGAGACTAGATATAAGCTGAGGTCCTGTATTTTTAACACAAACTGAAGTCTGAACATCTTGCACATGAGCACAGTAAAGTAAGTACACTTTTTCCACCTTTCATAGAAGAATGGGCCAGTTATGGCTGGTGGCATGGATGGATGTTACAAACTCACCCAGCATGCGATCTGTGACCTGCAGAAGGATGGGCTCTACAAGTTACATTGCCCATGATTCTGTCTCTTAAAGTGCATTGATGCAGGATGATGGAAAAAGTCCTAGAACAGTAGAAGTCAGGTAGAATTGTTTAACTTTAAGCCAGAGTTGAATGTCATTTAGAGGTCTGCAAGATTTTCAGTGACATCTTGAGCACTGGTAGTGGTAAACCTTTGCTTTTCTTCATAGCCCATACATAATCCTCATACTGTGCGTCACACTTTTTTACTCTCTGAAAAAAGTAATAAAATATAATAATCATATTGTGTAAATCATTAAATGAAATGAAATGACTCACTGACTTAGTGACTGTCCTAAGTTGTGATTGGGAAGAAACTAAGGAAAATATTCCTCAACAAATACAAAACCATGTACGATTATAATAAGAAAAAGAAAAAAGACTTAAGACAAAACCCTAAAAAAACCCTCACCAACAGCAAAGTGTTAAGTAGAAAAAGTAATGATTGCCCATTGCCTGTATTGGAGTATTGGCCAACATTGCCACTGCCAGTGACCTGAATGCTGACAGTAGAAATGGATGACAACATGTAAAAAACCAAAAACAACTGCATACACACAGGTGTCATGTTTAGACGCCATTCATCAAGTTAGAATGCGACTACCTTAGTTATTTAATTGTGAGTGAAAATGGTTGCAAATGTGGTGGTATTGGAGATAATCAAGAATGTATAAATTTTGACAGATCTGTAGGTAAGTAATAGATCTAGAACTAAAATATAACTCTGTGTGTGTGCCATAAATGGCTTGCACCCGTGTGCCATAAATGGCTTGCACTCGTGTGCCATAAATGGCTTGCACCCTCACAAGTTGCCAACTCTGGAGAACTACTCATTCATGATTAACAAAATGAGATAGGCACTATACTTTTACTTACCAAATTGTGAGGCAATATAACAGCTTGAGCTAAGAGGTCAGTGGGGTTGACCTCCAGCTTTTGACTGTGAAGTCTGCATGTCCCTTATGCAGTTTTGATCATGGGATTCCTTACACATGCACTACTAGCTCAGTAACTGTTAAAAAAAACCCACCCCCCAAAACAACCCTCACATCCCATCTGTTCCCACCATTGCTGATGAGTCATGTGCACCATTAGAGTGATGGAAGGGAAATAACTCATTTATTTGTCCATAGCACATAATGATTATATTGTGTATAGCTTTTCAGGTACTAAAACTAAACAATATAGATGAAAAACAAATGAACAACAGCAAAACAAAACCCAACCTTGGCAAGTGGTGAAATAGCATACCCCCGCCAAGGTATGCAAGGTGCAGGCCAGCAGAAGTATTTGTGCACAGTTCCTGTCTGGCTGAGTTCTGGGCAGCAGCAAAATGGTCTGCCTGTAGTGTAGAGAGTGGGTTGTAGTGCAGGGAATGGGGTGCTTGACATAGAGCTGCTGTCTGTGTCTGAAGCAATGAAATCACTCTCAGGGCAACAGACGCATGGATCTGTCTGTCCCCATCTGCTGAGTGCTCAGGCTGTGAACTGTGTCCTGAACACAGCACATTGTGCAGCACCGCTGTGCGCCTGCACCGTTTTCTTACACTCTGTCTCCAGTTAGGGTCAAGTGTGAGCTGTTTTGGAGACTGTGCATGTTCCATGTGGTTGATTTTGTTTGCAGTTATGACTTGTTTGACTGTGTTTTTGTGTGCAGGAAACGAGGTGGTGATAGTGAAGAATGGGAGGAGGATATGCGGGACAGGGGCAGCGCTGGCCACCAACCCCATCTTTCAGAACAAGGCCTACTTCGAGATCAAGATACAGTGTACAGGTCAGTGGAGCTGGCTCCTGTCTCTACCTTACAGCACTGACTCAGAGCAGTACTGTCTCGTTGCCAAAACAGATCAGTGCATAGATCTGCATGTCCAAAGTGCTGTGTGTATCGTACCTGTTAGGAAATAACAGCGAAACTGAACTTTTTGTGCCACCAACATTGTCATCTGATTATCATCTTTCAAAGATAAGTAGATAAATTCATTGTCAATGTCATCTCATTATTATCTTTCAAAGATAAATAGATAAATTCATTGTCATCTCATTATCATCTTTCAAAGATAAATAGATAAATTCATTGTCATCTCATTATCATCTTTCAAAGATAAATCATTGTCATCTCATTATCGTCTTTCAAAGACGAATAGATAAACTCTTAACATTTCGCTCAGTTTAGCTTATTCCAAGACCTTACATGAACTTATACTCTATAACATTCTCAGAAAGCAAACAATGGCCACAAGATAGACATGTTATACATCAAATGAAAGCTTAAATGATGCCCTTTTACGACATCAAACTTGTTTTCACATTACATTAGCCCACAAAATTGTATGTCAGGTTGAATGTCATTTATTCAATATCTTTTAACAGTATTTTTTTAAACAAACTGATTTTTTTTAAATGGCAGAGAAGGAAAAATTTCAGTTATTTCTTTTCATATGTTAAATTGTTTTCTCACAGAAGAAATCTCACAAGCCTACTGCACCATGCAGAACAAGCTGTGTGTTGTCCTGAAATAAAGTGGTCAGGTTAAGGCAGCATGTTATAGGAGTGTCATTTGAACCATACATGCCGTCACTCTCCAGGTCAGAGGGTAAAGGTGTCCCATAACCTATAAGGTCGTAGAGGAGTGAGGCATCAGACACCTCAACTTCTCCAGGGGCCAGCATATAGTGGGTGGTGCCCATCTCCTCTCTCTCGCTGCTTTACCTTCCCTCACCCTAAAGAGGGCAGGTACCCATTTACAGCTGGGTGAACTGGGGGAACTGTATTGAAGCCAAGGTGCACAGACGTCAGAGGGTACATGCTGGGTATGTTCATGTCATCCATGCCACCAGCCATGTCTTGCCTCACCCCCCTCAATCCTCAATATCATCATTAGTTTCTTCAGTGGTGTGTTGGCCTTCTCTATCAAGTTTCATGAAAGGTGGGTGGGTTTGAATGTGCACGGGATTGAATTTTGTGTTTTGCTGTGCAGGTATAGAGTGGGGGTTACTGTACTCTATAGCCACAAAGCAGTGTAGCATCAACACTGACTGTTGAATTATGTGTTAAACTGTTGTGCAGGCATATGGGGGGTGGGGTTACTATAGAGCAGTGTCAGCACTGTTGAATTATGTGTTAAACTGTTGTGCAGGCATATGGGGGGTGGGGTTACTATACAGTAGCGTCAACACTGACTGTTGAATTATGTGTTAAACTGTTGTGCAGGTATATGGGGGGTGGGGTTACTATAGAGCAGTGTAGCGTCAACACTGACTGTTGAATTATGTGTTAAACTGTTGTGCAGGCATATGGGGGGTGAGGTTACTAAAGAGTAGTGTCAACACTGTTGAATTATGTGTTAAACTGTTGTGCAGGCATATGGGGGGTGGGGTTACTATAGAGCAGTGCAGCGTCAACACTGTTGAATTATGTGTTAAACTGTTGTGCAGGTATATGGGGGGTGGGGCTGGCCACAGAGCAGTGCAGCGTCAACACCGTCCCTTTGGGCACAGACCCGGGGTCATGGGTGCTGCGACAGGACGGCACCATGTTTCACGACGGGCAGCAGAAGAGCAAACTGGCTGACGTTCCTCAGGAAGGAGACATCTTGGTGAGTCGCCTGTCCTTGCTCTACATGTGTGTTGGGTGGCTCCAGGCCCGACATGGCGTGCAGCTCTTCCTGTACCTAAGTCCTCTAGAAATGCAGCAGATGTGACAGGTGGGCAGACAGTGTGAGGCATCACCAGTAAAGTCTCACAGTTCTAAAGATGAGAAAGCAGACTGTTCGTGCTCAACTCTGACCCTCGCAGCTTCTCAGGCACCTGTCACATGTGGGTGGATGTCATGATCCAACTGTCTTCATCTCCTCCCCCTGCACTGCTGTGATGTCATAGACCCTGACACTGCTGTGATGTCATAGACCCTGACATTCCACGTCCCCCTCACTGCACTGCTGTGATGTCATAGACCCTGACACTGCCATGATGTCATAGACACTGACATTCCATGATGTCATAGACCATGACATTCCATGATGTCATAGACCCTGCACTGCTGTGATGTCATAGACCCTGACACTGCCATGATGTCATAGACCCTGACATTCCATGTCATAGACCCTGACATTCCATGATGTCATAGACCCTGCACTGCTGTGATGTCATAGACTCTGACATTCCATGATGTCATAGACCCTGACATTCCACGTCCCCCTCATTGCACTGCTGTGATGTCATAGACCCTGACATTCCACAATGTCATAGACCCTGACATTCCATGATGTCATAGACCCTGACACTGCTGTGATGTCATAGACCCTGACATTCCATGATGTCATAGACCCTGACACTGCCGTCATGTCATTTTAAACATGGTATACGCCAGAAAAGGCTGTGCCTACTCCTGTAGAACCCAATGGCCTGCATCAGTACATGTCATTGCCTGGCCACACTTGTTTGTAAACACTGCACAGTGTCACCAGTCAGTGTTTGAAAACATCGCCAGTGGTGACTGTGTTTGCTGTGACGTGGCCTGAAACTCTGTGTGGATCACAACACTGCACCAGGAAAAACAGTCAACACATGTTGACAGTATATGACAACACTGCACCAGGAAAAACAGTCAACACATGTTGACAATATATGACAACACTGCACCAGGAAAAACGGTCAACACATGTTGACAGTGTATGACAACACTGCACCAGGAAAAACGGTCAACACATGTTGACAGTGTATGACAACACTGCACCAGGAAAAACGGTCAACACATGTTGACAGTGTATGACAACACTGCACCAGGAAAAACGGGCAACACATGTTGACAGTATATGACAACACTGCACCAGGAAAAACGGGCAACTTATGTCGACAGTGTATGACAACACTGCACCAGGAAAAACGGTCATGATGTCATAGACATTGACATTCCACGTCCCCCTGCACAGTGTGGTACTGTCTACCATGGTGTCTGTCTAGAAAGGAAAAAAAGAGATTTAAAAAAAGAAGATATTTTATTAATTGATGTTTTATTAATTATTATATATTGTTTATCATTATCAAATGCATTTGTGTGTGTGTTTTATTTTATATTTTATTTGTTTTATTCTTTTATTTCGAGGATAATGGAATAAGCGCTCATGTGCTTTTTTACATTCAGTCCCCGTGTGTATGCAGTTTTGTCAATTTTGTCATCCGTTCCCACCAGCACATAATGGTGTGTGTGTGTGTGTGTGTTGTGTGTGTGTGTGTGTGTGTGTGTGTGTGTGTGTGTGCAGGGTATCAGTTACGACCACATTGAAATGAACTTTTTCCTCAATGGGGAGCCACTCTCCACACCGTTCTTGGGGATCAAGGGTACCGTCTACCCTGTGTTTTATGGTATGATGCGTCTGTGTGTACTGGTGTGTGTGTGTCTGTGTGTATGTGTCATGTATGTGTATCACAGTGTGTGTGTGTAGTGTGCATGTATGTGAGTGTGTGTGTGTGTGTGTATGTCATGTATGTGTGTATCACAGTGTGTGTGTGTGTGTGAGTGTGCATGTATGTGAGTGTGTGTATGTGTGTTGTGTATGTCGTGTATATCTGTGTGTATCACAGAGTGTGTGTGTGAGTGTGCATGTATGTGAGTGTGGTGTGTATGTCATGTATGTGTGTATCACAGTGTGTGTGTGTGCGTGTGAGTGTGCCATGTATGTGAGTGTGTGTATGTGTGTTGTGTATGTCGTGTATATCTGTGTGTATCACAGAGTGTGTGTGTGGCTATATATATATATTATATATATATATTAATATTATATATATATATTATGTATGTATGTATGTGTGTGTGTGGTGTGTATGTATGTGTGTTGTGTGTGTGTATATCTGTGAGTAGTGTGTAAAGTTGGTAGTGCATACACTTTGCATGATGAAGGTGTATCAGTTTTGCAGGCTACTTCCTCATGCATTGCCTGTTCTATGCATCTGTTTTTAAATCTTGTCTTGTAGTTATTTCCAGTAGACCCATAGCATTGAACCTGCACCATGGAGTGTTGCAATATTATATAGTACTTAGTGGAACACCTGGCAGATGAATGACACATTCATTCAGAAACTGCTTCCTAACAAATGTTCTGACCTGGGGTTAGCAATCACTGAAGCAGATTGTCCTCACCACTGTGTTTCTTGTCATGAAGTACTACAGTGTTCACACAGCCTTGCTAGTCATCAGCGTATGTGTGTGATGTGGGTGTGTGTGTGTGTGTGTGTGTGTGTGTGTGTGTGTGTGTGTGTGTGTGTGTGTGTGTGTATGACCACACCATGTATATAATGTTGCAGTGACAACATATAATCATATATATATATGTGTGTGTGTTTGGGGTGATGGTAGCTGCGTGTTGTTGTTATTTCATTTTCCATGTTGTGACCAAGCGGTGTGTTTTGTGCTGTGACAGTGGACCAGGGGGCCGTGCTGGACGTGCAGTTTGACAGATTTTACCACCAGCCTCCCAGCGGCTACGACAGCATCATGATAGAAAAATCCCTCCTCTAGGTAGCTAGCTAGGTAGGTAGGTGGGAAAGTAGGGAGGTAGATAGGAAAGTAGAGAGGTACATAGGAAAGTAGAGAGGTAGGTAGGTCTGCCAGTCTCTTCTCTTCTCTTCTCTTGCTGTTTCATTAGTGTGTGTGTAATGGACTCCCTGTGTGTCCCATCAGAGGACCAAGGATCTGTGTTGGGGTCATCGTGTGTGTGTGTCCCATCAGAGGACCAAGGATCTGTGTTGGGGTCATCGTGTGTGTGTGTCCCATCAGAGGACCAAGGATCTGTGTTGGGGTCATCATGTGTCGGCAGCGATGTTGGGGGGAGGGAAGGGAGGAGGGGGGGTTGACCATTTTCCTGTGTGATCGCTTGTTCACTCTCTGGGAGTTTGGAATGAATGTGAATGTGACAGAGTGTGTTGTGCCTGCTAGGGCTGTAGTGCCTGAATGTGGGAATGTGACAGAGTGTGTTGTGCCTGCTAGGGCTGTAGTGCCTGAACGTGTGATTGTGACACAGTGTGTTGTGCCTGCTAGGGCTGCAGTGCCTGAATGTGTGAATGTGACAGAGTGTGTTGTGACTGCTAGGGCTGTAGTGCCTGAATGTGTGAATGTGACAGAGTGTGTTGTGACTGCTAGGGCTGTAGTGCCTGAATGTGTGAATGTGACAGAGTGTGTTGTGCCTGCTAGGGCTGTAGTGCCTGAATGTGTGAATGTGACAGAGTGTGTTGTGACTGCTAGGGCTGTAGTGCCTGAATGTGTGAATGTGACAGAGTGTGTTGTGACTGCTAGGGCTGTAGTGCCTGAATGTGTGAATGTGACAGAGTGTGTTGTGACTGCTAGGGCTGTAGTGCCTGAATGTGGGAATGTGACAGAGTGTGCTGTGACTGCTAGGGCTGTAGTGCCTGAATGTGTGAATGTGACAGAGTGTGTTGTGCCTGCTAGGGCTGTAGTGCCTGAATGTGGGAATGTGACAGAGTGTGTTGTGCCTGCTAGGGCTGTAGTGCCTGAATGTGGGAATGTGACAGAGTGTGTTGTGACTGCTAGGGCTGAATGTGTGAATGTGACAGAGTGTGCTGTGACTGCTAGGGCTGAATGTGTGAATGTGACAGAGTGTGTTGTGCCTGCTAGGGCTGTAGTGCCTGAATGTGTGAATGTGACAGAGTGTGCTGTGACTGCTAGGGCTGTAGTGCCTGAATGTGGGAATGTGACAGAGTGTGTTGTGACTGCTAGGGCTGTAGTGCCTGAACAACTCTCCACACCCCTCATTTTGTCCTTAGCTTCTTGTCTTTGTTGTTTTTTTGGGGGTGTTTCTCTTTGTAGGCAAACATTCTGAAGTTCTCCTGCAGTGAGATTTTTTGGGTGTGCATACACCCCTTTTTGTGTGTTTCATTTCTACTATTTAGGTAGCGACATTCCATATTCAGGGATGGGTTTTTCCACAGGGAAGTCAGCGTTGTGCTCTGTGTTTCTCGGCCAGAAGTGTGAGGGGCACACTAGGCCGGACAGTGTTGGGTGAACAGTTGGCTTTAGTTCTGTCTGTAAGGCAGCCGCGCTCCATTTTCTGGGATTTTTTATGGACCAGTTAGTATTGTAGAGATGATAGCAGCGAAGTGTGGGAAACCACATATCCAGGAAGAGTGTGGGGCAAAGTGACAAAGGAAGGGAGAGAGAGGTGGACAGACTGCAGTGAAGGGAGAGAGAGGTGGACAGACTGCAGTGAAGGGAGAGAGAGGTGGACAGACTGCAGTGAAGGGAGAGAGAGGTGGACAGACTGCAGTGAAGGGAGAGAGAGGTGGACAGACTGCAGTGAAGGGAGAGAGAGGTGGACAGACTGCAGTGAAGGGAGAGAGAGGTGGACAGACTGCAGTGAAGGGAGAGAGAGGTGGACAGACTGCAGTGAAGGGAGAGAGAGGTGGACAGACTGCAGTGGAGGGAGAGAGAGGTGGACAGACTGCAGTCAGTGAAGGGAGAGAGAGGTGGACAGACTGCAGTGAAGGGAGAGAGAGGTGGACAGACTGCAGTGGAGGGAGAGAGAGGTGACAGACTGTAGTCATTGGAGGAGAGAGAGGTGGACAGACTGCAGTCAGTGAAGGGAGAGAGAGGTGGACAGACTGCAGTGAAGGGAGAGAGAGGTGGACAGACTGCAGTGGAGGGAGAGAGAGGTGGACAAACTGCAGTCAGTGAAGGGAGAGAGAGGTGGACAGACTGCAGTCAGTGAAGGGAGAGAGAGGTGGACAAACTGTAGTCAGTGGAGGGAGAGAGAGGTGGACAGACTGCAGTGAAGGGAGAGAGAGGTGGACAGACTGCAGTGGAGGGAGAGAGAGGTGGACAGACTGCAGTGGAGGGAGAGAGAGGTGGACAGACTGCAGTGGAGGGAGAGAGAGGTGGACAGACTGCAGTCAGTGGAGGGAGAGAGAGGTGGACAGACTGCAGTCAGTGGAGGGAGAGAGAGGTGGACAGACTGCAGTCAGTGAAGGGAGAGAGAGGTGGACAGACTGCAGTCAGTGGAGGGAGAGAGAGGTGGACAGACTGCAGGCAGCGGAGGGAACGAGGAACAAGTTTGCCACAAGCCAAGTGTTTGCTCTGAATGGCAAGAGAGAAAGAAACGACTGATGCAGAATGTATTAAGGCAGCACTTCGTCTTGTCTTGTCATTTTTGTCTTGTCGTGTCTAACATTGCATTGTATTGCATTGTATTACATAGTATTGTATACAGCTTACAGTCAGGGCAGATTCCTCTGCATGAAGTTCAGGTGCTCTCCCTCTGGAGGGTGCACTGCCACAAGCGAGGTGCTCATCATGGTTTCCCTCCCAGTGACAGTCAGTGGCTTTTTGGGCAAAGTTTTGTCAGGGACAACTCTCACGTCGCTGTGGGTTCTTTTACATATATATGTGAAATGTTTGATGTAGCCCACAAGGGATGAGGCAATGAATGGTCCTGTGTGTGGACAGGCATCTAACACATCATCTTAATATGCAATGTTGAAATCCCATCAGTCTTTCATGACAGGCCGGCTGTGGCCAGTGGTAGCTGACATGGACAGAACGTGTCCAGCATGCAATCTGTTACCTGGAAAGGGGTGGGCTCCGCCGGGTTCAACTTACCAATGACACATTGCCTGAAAAAACCCAGTGCAGAGCCCCAGTGAGTGCTGAGGAAAGAGAAGACAGATGAAAAGATGATGTTAAGCTGCAGTGTGAAGCGTCACGTTGTGTTGTTGTAAGTTTTGTCTGCTTCAGCGAGCAGTTAAGTTGTGGCGGTGTTATCAGGGACTGTGGGTGGGCCTGTGTCAGTGTTGTGTACACAGGGAGGGAGGAGGAGGAGGAGGATGCCTGCTGTACAACTGTCACTGCAGCACAAGTGACTTTCCCTCCTCCTGCTGCTGAAGATTGTGTTGTCGTGATCTTGCCCTTTTTTATGTAGATTTTTTAGTTAGATTTTTTTTTTATTAAGGCCAGAATCTTTTCCTTTTTTAACGGCACCACTGTTTTGTTCCTGTAATGAGATATTTGAAAGAAAATCTAATTTTTGTCTTTTAGATTTTGTTTTTGATGAAACATGTTTAAGTTTACTTTCAGTTGTAGTAGAAAGATAACTATAAATCGATGTAACTTCCAACAGAATAGCATGGATTAAAACATTTATTGGGAAAGGAAGTATAGCTAACTGTTTGTGCCAGTGATAAGTGTGTGTGTGTGTGCACACAGTTGTATTTTCTGAAGACTGTATTGTGGGACAGTATAAAGAACAGCTGTTGTGCTAAAGACTGCGTGATCAGTCAGTGTATCCAGAAAGCCTGTCTTTGTCAACCCTTTGATGCAGACATATCACAACATGTGCAGTAACGTCTAAGATATATCACACGGCTGTAAAGCTTTCTGTCCAACATGTACGTGGTTTCATCACATTCATCACCAGTGTCAACAATGTCTGCTTCTAGCACAGTTTGGAGGGAGGGGATTGTCTCTTCAACAAATGCGCACATGACTTGTTCAAAACGATGGTCAGAAATCAAAGTGCTGCACATGCTTTTTCAGAAAGCGATGTGTCAGCAAATCAAAGGTCTGCCATGACTTTGTTCAGAAAAGCGAGTGGTCAGCAAATCAAAGTGCTGCACATGACTTTGTTCAGAAAAGCGAGTGGTCAGCAAATCAAAGTGCTGCACATGACTTTGTTCAGAAAAGCGAGTGGTCAGCAAATCAAAGTGCTGCACATGACTTTGTTCAGAAAAGCGAGTGGTCAGCAAGTCAAAGTGCTGCACATGACTGTTCAGAAAAGCGAGTGGTCAGCCTTGCTCATTGTGGGGGTTTTGTGTTTGAACTGACAGAATTTTGTTTGGAACCGCCTTTGAGAGAAGGGAGAAAGGGGTTGGGGTTTTATTTTGTTTTGTTTTTTAGGGGTGGTTTTTTTCTTGTGCAGAGTTAACTCAGGAGACTGATCCCCATCCACCCCCCCCTTCCCAAGTCAATATTGATTAAGGATAAGGCAAATGTGTGACTGTGATACTGTTGGCACTCACTGTGCTTATCATTTTTACTGTGTCATGTGGCAGCCAAAATAATATCAAAACATAAAACACAAATGGCCCATTTTCATCCACCGTGCAGGTTTACATTAAATCCGGTTACCGTTTTCATAGTCCTTCATAAACTCCATCTTTTTCAAAATCATGTTTCATTTAAAAGTCGGGGCTCCCCTTTTTGCTTTTTTCCCTTTTGATCATCAGATAGTGTGCCAGGACTTGAATCAAAGCTTAGTGTTTACTTCAGTAATCTCTGTTGATAGTCTTTCAACCTGCATCATTGAATCAAAGCTTAGTGTTTACTTCAGTAATCTCTGTTGATAGTCTTTCAACCTGCATCATTGAATCAAAGCTTAGTGTTTACTTCAGTAATCTCTGTTGATAGTCTTTTAACCTGCATCATTGAATCAAAGGGTTTTCAGCAGCCACTGGAAAAACCCCTGCTCCAAACCCCTGATTTTTTATTTTTAGCCATATGTCATAGTATTCACGAACCTCCCATCTCCCCCCCCCTCCCTCCTGTCCTTGCTGTGCTGATTTGTAACTATGACCACATATCATTGTATCAACTTGAAGTTTGAAGTATGCCCCCCCCCCCCCCCCCCCCCCCCAAAAAAAGAACCAAACAAACAAAAACCTGTGAAGCCGCCTTGGCACAGTGGTTAGCGCCTTGGGTTACGGACTGGAAGGTCGCAGGTTCGAATCCCATAAGAGTCATAGGGATTTTCCAGACTCCGGCCAGCTCCTACCCAGAGTGATGTGCAGTGGGCTCAGTGGGAAGACTGGGACCACACAGTCAAGCTTCATCCACTTTTTTGATGCGAGCTTGAGAGTGTTGCTCTGAATTCCAGACCACCACTGCAGGTGTCTGTATCTCTCAGGCCTGGTTGGTGCTGGGGTATATTAGGATAGGAAGCGTAGAGCACAGCCCTGTCATAGTCGTAGTCTCAAAGCAGATGCTTCACTTCCACAGCAGCAGCAGCAGCAGTGTGACACCCTCCTCCTCACGGTCAGTGATGGTCATGCAATAACAGAACATTGTTTCTGATCCTGCGGTTCACAGAAGATGAGGCAGCAATACCCCCCCCACCACCTTCAAAACCAAAAAAAAAACCCAACAACAATAAAACCAAAAAACCCCAACCTGTGTATAAAGAAAAAAAAAAGGCCCTCAGCTTTTCATTATTTGACCATGAAGAACTTCAGTCAACTTTCATTATGCTACACCCCACCCCTCCACCCCTAAAACAAAAACACCCCACCGAAACCAAAAACATTTTTTTTTTCTTTAAAAAATTATGATTGTATCAAATTTTTCTTTACTGATCACAGCACCCTCCCCACCCGATTACGATGAATTGTAGAATTAGGATTTGATTATATGTCAATGTATCTAATGTGTACAACCACCAAAGAAAAACCCCTTATCCTTTTGTTTGTTTTGTTTACTTCATTTTTATTGTTCAAACAAGTTTGGCTTTTGAAGGCTTTTTGGGTGGGTTTTTTTTTTAAAAGCTATCATTGACCAAACAATGGAAAAAAAGATAAAGAAAACAAAATCTCTGATTCTTATATTTGCCTGCTGTACAACACGATGTGTAAGTAAGTACCACTGCTTCTTTTTTTTCAGTGTGCAAAATGTGCCTTTGAGTACACATCATTATGGCAAAGAACTACTTGCAGTTTTACTGATTTATTTACGGGCCTGGGAGTTTATGCAAGTAAGCAGCTGGAGATGATGTTAATTGCATACACACACACACACACACACACACACACATCCACACACACTCAAACACTCACACGCACACTCAAACACACACACGCACACTCAAACACACACACACACACGTATGTTGTTTGTTTGTTGCTTGTTTGAGCTGCAAGGTTTCCCAGTGGTGAGCTTTATGTGCACGCAACTTGTTTCTTGCCCCCATTAAAGGTGGCCGCACCACTTGTAAAAAGTTGTATGACTTGAATGTTTGTGATTGGCTTTGTTGTGTTAGAAGAAGAGAAGTGTGTACATGAATTATTACAGAGAGAGAGAGAGAGAGAGCGAGAGAGAGAGGTTGCCCAGGACACAGTGACAGTGCTGAACAAACAAGTCAGTGCTGTGGCCAGACTCCTCAGTCAGGGTTAGGGAAGAAGTCATACAATACAGTGAGGATTGTGGCAATGATTTTATATAAATAAATAAATCTCTGTGTGTGTAATGGATTGGCTTTAGTTCAAGTTGCGTTTGATTTGTTGATCAGATCCATGTACATGGAGGTACACATGTGAGAGACTGGTTCAAGTTGCGTGTATTTACGAGTGTATAAGCTTGTGCATGTTTTGTACCATAATTTGGCATATGTGTGTGCTTGTGTTTTAGGGGTTTTTTTGGGTTTGTATACTTTTATGTTTTTGTGTGCATGTGTGTGTTTACAAGTGTGCTCTGTGATATTGCATATTCAGCTTGTATGTGTGTGTGTTTGTGCTTGTCTGTGTGCTATGTGCATATGTGTACAGGTATGGTTGTGTGTGTTTACATACATGTGTGTGTGTGTAGAACAGTGAGATAGTTATGGCCTGTGGTATGGATGGCAGCAATATGCCCAGCATGCACCCACAGAAAGCTCCACCAGGTTCAGCTACTGCTTTGTCGTGATGCACTAGGTAGGACAGTTCTTTCAGTCAGCACTGTACATGGCCCCTGTCACTCCTCAAGGAGGGGAGGGAGGGAGAAGTCTTGCTTCACACATCACATCACATCCATGAACATGGAGGTACATGTGTGAGAGACTGTGTCAGTGTGTGTGTGTGACTGTGTCAGTGTGTGTGTCAGTGTGTATGACTGTGTGTGTGACTGTGTCAGTGTGAGAGACTGTCAGTGAGTGCGACTGTGTCAGTGTGTGTGACTGTGTCAGTGTGTGTGACTGTGTCAGTGTGTGGGAATCAGACTGCGTGCATGGACATGTGTGACTGTGTGTGTATACATGCGACTTTGTGTAAATGCACCTGCCTGTGTATACCTGTGTGATAGTGTGTGTAAATGCACCTGTCTGTGTGTATGTACATGTGTGATTGTGTGTGTGTAAATGCACTTGCCTGTAGTCTGTGTGTGCATGTGTTAAACATATACATGTGTAGTTGTGTGTGTGTGCATGTGTTTGCATTGCCTAAATGAGTCCTTTAAGTGTGCAAGCATAGTGTGTGATTAATCACATTTTGATTGTGTACCCGTATCAATACAAGTGCTGTGCTAGTTTATTTAGATGTATAGTTGTGGGTTTGTATCTGTGTACTTGCATGTGCTTGTATTCTGTTTGTATATATGTAATATATGGGGGGTGTTTACACATGCCTGCTTGTGCTCATGTTAAAGGGGTAATAACATTGTTTAGATGTCATTTTATTATATCTTGGAATGAAATACTTATGTACAAATAGCTGAATAGTCCACACTGTACGTACATGACTGTAGCAATCAGCACTTTTTGTGTGCTTATGTACATATGTTTTCATATATTTATTTCATGTGTATGAAATGATGACAGTGTTCTTAGACACCAGCCAGTAATGAGTATCATTGTGGTTGTGTAGGATGGTAAAAGGTTTTGTGGTTAGTAATGAGTATCATTGTGGTTGTGTAAGATGGTAAAAGGTTTTTGTGGTTAGGCTTGATGCCAGGTGTGTCACACCTTTGCTGGTTGCTGGCTGTCTACATTGTGTGTGTATGCATGTATGTGAGTCTCTGTGTGTGTATGCATGTATGTGAGTCTCTGTGTGTGTGTATGCATGTATGTGAGTCTCTGTGTGTGTGTATGCATGTATGTGAGTCTCTGTGTGTGTGTATGCATGTATGTGAGTCTCTGTGTGTGTGTATGCATGTATGTGAGTCTCTCTGTGTGTGTATGCATGTGTGTGAGTCTGTGTGTGTGTGTGCATGCATGTGGGTCTGTGTGTGTGTGTGTATGCATGTATGTGAGTCTGTGTGTGTGTGTGCATGCATGTGGGTCTCTGTGTGTGTGGTGAGTCTCTGTGTGTATGTGTATGCATGCATGCGAGTCTCTCTGTGTGTGTATGTGTATGCGTGCATGTGAGTCTCTCTGTGTGTGTTAGTGTGATATACAGCTAGTATTTGAAAAGTAAATCTCAAAACGCACAGTCTAAAAAAGAAAAGTTTACGGGTTTTCCATGGTACACGTTTTGCTTTACTAAGAGAGGTGAAGTGATGGAAATCTGTCAGCAAACATGTCCGCTTTGGCTGGACAAGCTGGTGAACTTCCCATCATTTTTTGCATTAATGGGGGCGTTTTCATTGTACCATCATATCACAATTATTGATTGTTGTATTGCGAGCAAAAGGGACTCCAGTGGCCAATCATCTGACTTGTCATACAACTTGTACGTTGACTAAGATCAGAGCTCAGCACACGCGGGTGTAGGATCTGATTCAGTCTGTTTGTAGAAAGTGGGCATTCTGTGAAACAAGTCTTTCATAGGTTTTTTTCTGTCTTTTTTAGGTGAAAATTTGAGGTAGCAAAACTTTCCTCGCTTACTCGTTCTGCCCCCCAAATTAGCAGGTAAAAATGGTGTGCTTTTTTTGGAAGTGTATGTTTGAATAGGGTTTTTTGAAAAGGGTGCTTTGAGTAAGCAGACTTCTGACATAGCTCATTTTTGTGGCTCTATTAATTAATTTTGAGCACTTAGATGAATATTATCATCATTTGTTTATATTCATTCATGTTGCTTTTGCTCCAGCTAGTTATATACTACACTACATATGTTACACTGATGCCATAACTCAGAGCGGTTGTGGAGGTGTAGTGGCAAGTTCTGTGAGCTTGTTGCATGTAAGGGTTGACGCATGATTTTCGTAGTTTGACCAAGTTTTCAAAAAGGTGAAGTGGTTGGACAAGGTGTGTTCGTGGGAATAGTCCATCCTGATTCCTATAGACAGCAAGAGTGGACAGACACCGACTCACACACAGTATAGTATAGTAGTGTGCTGGGTGTCTGCTGTCTCGACTTGTCCTGTAGAGTGCTGGACGTGGTCAGGTTGTCAGTGGCCCCTTGTCCACCCAGGTAAGCACACCAGCAGTTTTGCTGCCCATCTGGACACACTGTCATTGTGATGGTGCTAGTCAGTAGCCCATAGATCCCCTTTCCCTCATCTCTTGTACGTAAATCCACAAGGTGGGCGAATGGTAACAGAATTCTAAGTATGTTTCTGTCGGTGTGTGTGTACACAGAGGTTTCCAATACAGACTGACTGTGATGTTATGCACATATGACAGCGCCTTTGCTCTGCTATAAGAAGAGAGTTCAGATGATGATGCGCCAACTCGGGACAGACGCAAGGAATCTTTGAAAATATCATTTTGGGTGTTATGATTCATCTTTATGTGACTTTGTGTGTGTGTTGCACTTTTGTTTTTGGTGAATGGGAGGTGATGTGAGAGGTGAATGACTTCACAGTAGAATATACTCCACGTAGAGGAACAGATGTTGTAGATCTGATCTGAGGGGACAAAGTATATAGACTGCATGTATAGTCCTGAGTTTGATTTGCTACTCTCTGGCTTCCTTGTGCATGTGTCATTTGGATGGCACTATGATCCTAGGCCTGAATCATATGTGAATGCAGACACAACATGTTGCTCACATTAAACATGTTTGCATCCTTTTCAAGAGAAGCTAGCTGTGACTTGTGGTAGGGATGACTTCAATATACCCAGCATGCTATCTATGACATGGCAAGGGATGGACTCTATCAGGTTCTACTTGCCCACGACACAGTCCTTATGAGTTTACCTGCAGTCAGGTTCTACTTGCCCACGACACAGTCCTTATGAGTTTACCTGCAGTCAGGTTCTACTTGCCCACGACACAGTCCTCATGATGAGTTTACCTGCAGTGCCCATCAGATTCATTGAGTTATGGGAGAAGTCAGAAGTCCTCACATCTACATGGATGGTGTGGACAAGTGAACACAGTGCTGGTGGTGGGTAAAATGACCTGATGCGATCAGTAGGAGTACAGAAAGGGCAGACGTCAGAGATCTGGCAAACTTATCATTGACTGTTATAATGCTCTTGTGTGTGACTGTACATTTATGAGGATTTTTATCCATGCAAGTGTACTAATCTACTATACAGCAATGCAAGTGTACTGTACAGCAATGCAAGTGTACTGTACAGCAATGCAAGTGTACTGTACAGCAATGCAAGTGTACTGTACAGCAATTATGATTCATTGTGTGGTTGAGCAGTGAACAAATACTCAGTGAATAATGAATATGTCGTCAGTTGGAAATGATGGTTGTTTGAACAATTCATTGTCATTAGATACAGATCTGCAGATGTAGGGTGTGAAAATGGCAGTGGTCATCTGTTGTCAACAATACATACATATGCATCCATGTTCCCATCAAGTGACAGTCATTACTTGCTTCAGTCTTTACAGCTGCTGCATGGTAGTGGTCAGTCATCTATCTGTCTATCTGTCATCAGTGGTGACCACCAGTCAGGGTGTGGCTGTAGTGTCACAGTGATGGTGTGCAAAACGCTCAGTGCAGAGAGGGAGGACTGGTGTGTTGGGGTGAGCTGAGCTGCCAGTTAGTTCCCTGGAGAGGTTGTCTTTGTCAGGCAGAGTTATACCCCTTTGTGTCCACCAGTGGCATCCCACTTTCCCTGCTTTTGTTTCACATACACTGGGCTTTTCCAGCTGTCAGGGTTCTTTAGCTTCCCTTTCTGTTTGTTGTTGTTGGTTTATGTTTTGTGTGTGTGTGATTTTGTCTTTGAGGGATAGAAGGGCATTAGCTGCTTTATAACTCTAAAAAGTATCTTTACATTATGTGTGGTTTCCTGGTTTTTTTGTGGGGTTTTTTGAAGTGTTTCAGAGTGGGGGGGGGGGGGGGGGGGGGGTAGTTAAGATGTGTAGTATGTGTGAAGTATCAGGGGGGTTTTGTTGTTAATTTTTGTTTCACATAATATATATATATATAGGTAAAGGAAAGGGTAAAGGAGTCCCATAACCTATAAGGTCGTAGGGGAGCAAGGCGTCAGAGACCTCACTTCTCTAGGGCCAGCATGATTGAGGGCGGCGCCCATTTCCTCTCCCTCACTACTTTACCTTCCCTGACCCTAAAGAGGGCAGGTACCCATTTACAGCTGGGTGAACTGTACTGAAGCCAAGGCGCGCAAACGGTCACCCATCCAACTGGTAACCACGCTCGACGCTGCTTAACTTGGCTGGGGGAAAGCGAGTGCTCCGACCACTGAGCTATCCCGTCCCCTATATATACATATATATATATATCATTGTATCTGCAGTGTGTTTTGGACTGTTGTGCAATATGCTGTTCACATTGCTGGGTTGCCTTTTTCTGTTTTGAGCCTTGTATCCTGCAGTCTTGTCTTTGCTTTCCCAGGACAGTTCAGTTATCTGGTGTCTGTCTTTGCTTTCCCAGGACAGTTCAGTTATCTGGTGTCTGTCTTTGCTTTCCCAGGACAGTTCAGTTATCTGGTGTCTGTCTTTGCTTTCCCAGGACAGTTCAGTTATCTGTCTTTGCTTTCCCAGGGCAGTTCAGTTATCTGGTTCTGTCTTGCTTTCCCAGGGCAGTTCAGTTGTCTGGTGTCAGGTCTTAACTTTCAGGATCTAATTTCTTCTATGTTCTAGAGTTTCTGCATTGTCTGGATTTGTTGTAAGTGTTGAGTATGCTTCTCTAGTTTCCATCGTTTTCTTCTTCTCTGGGCCAGTTGGTTGGGAGGTTATTTTTTGTTGTTGTTTGTTTTTTGTTGGGTTATTGTGTGTCAGTTTTGTAGTGTCTCTCCCAGTCTCTGTGTCAAGTTTTCCAGTGTGGTTATTGTGTGTCAGTTTTGTAGTGTCTCTCCCAGTCTCTGTGTCAAGTTTTCCAGTTTCCAACTTTGTTTCTGAGTTGCTTAGCAAGATGAGATGTTGATTGTCAGGTCTTCTGGTTTCAGTGTAGTCCAGGTTAGGTGTAAACTATGAAGTCTTACTTTATGTCTAGTTTCTCACATAGTTTCTCTCCTGTCTGGGTTAATCATAAGTTGTGTCAGGTCCTCAAGTGTGGCGAGTGTCTAGGATGGCTGGCTGTTAAAGTGCATGTCAGGTTTCTAGTTTGTTTTCTGGGTGACTCTGGGCGGGTTGTAAATTGTATCAAGGCTGACAGTGTCTGTTTCTAGTCATTTCCCCTTAGATAGATCCTCTTTTGGTTTAGCTTTTCATCCCGTTCCTTCACTGGCTGGGTCACTGGTGCATGGTGTGTCAAGTGTTCTAACTTCTGCTACAGTTTCTCCTATGCCTGCGGACGAGTTGACTTGTCTGTCATTTCAAGTCTGTCTGTGAGTTGTCTGTGCATTGCTTTCATGGTACTGAGGAAGTCTGTTCATTAACTTGAATCATTCCTCTTCCAGGCTCCTCCTCATAGTCTGGGCTGAGTGTCAGTGTTGGTCGAGTCTTCTGGTATCTCTTGAAGTTTGTGCTTTTTTTTGGTGGGGGGGGGGGGGGAGTTTTGTTTACTGTAATACACTGTTGGTGAGGTTTCTTTTTCTGCACTGCCTCGTCTAGTTTCTATTAACTACTTTATTGTCTAGTTTCTCTTCTAGTCTGTTGTCTGGGTTAGTCTACCGGCTTTTCTGGGCAGGTTGCCTGTAATGTACTGTAACTGTGTGTCGTCTTATGTACTGTAACTGTGTGTCAGTCTTCTACTTTATCGTCTAATGTACTGTAACTGTGTGTCGTTTAATGTACTGTAACCGTGTGTCAGTCTTCTACTTTATTCTCCAGTCAACGTGTTGCCTGGATTGATCCCGAGTTTTGTGTATAAAGTCTTTTTCTTTCATCTCCTGGTTCTTTCATTTTCTCTTCCAATTTTGCGTTATCCTGTGAGTGGAGTCTTGTAGTTTCTCTTCTGGTTTTGGCGCTGTGACTGGGGGTTGACCAGGTGCAGATTGTGAGGCAAGGTGCAGTTACTCTGGTTGTCTGCGTCATGTCTTTAGGTTGGTTGTACTTTGTGCCACATCTTCAAATTTCTCTTCTGTGTTGTCTAGGTTGGGTGTACTTTGGGTCAAATTTCTCTGTGTTGTCTAGGTTGGGTGTACTTTGGGTCAAATTTCTCTTCTGTGTTGTCTAGGTTGGGTGTAAATTGCCAGTCCAGTTTCTCCTCCAGTTCCAAATATAGATTTATGTCACGTTCTAGATTTTTCTGCAATTTCTCATCTCGTTTCTTATCAGGTCCTGATTTTTGTCTTGTTTAGGTTTTTGGTTGGTTGGTATATTTTCTTCTTTTCTTTTTTAAAATAAAAAAAATTCTGCTCTACTTTTTACATTTTAGACTTGCTGTCAATAGAGTGAAGTCTTCATTATCCTTACCGTTAAATGGTAAAGTAGGATATTTTCTGTCAATAGAGTGAAGTCTTCTTTTCCCTCGCTGTTAAATGGTAAAGTAGGATTTTTTCTGTCAATAGAGTGAAGTCTTCATTTCCTTTGCAGTTTGTTTCCGAGGTAAGGTAGGATTTTGAGCTGTCAGCAGAGTCACACACATCATTAATAAAACACCTCACTTTTATTGGCTGCACATATCTCACATGACCAACAGTACTCCCCCACCCATCATATCAATGTCATTCAACATCATTACATAAATGCTATGTACAAATGAATACGTGTAAACTGTTCACAACAATGGTTATGTGTATGTGTGTATGTATGCCAAAGGCTATTAAACATGATATGAAATGAACTATGACTGTGAGTGTGACCGGACTGAGTGGTGATCAACATTGGGCAGACAACTCTGAAGAAATGCTTAATGTAAACACGTGTGTGCACGCCTACAAACTAGTCACTTATCCTTCAAACAACGTTCGGCTTCATGTGAAATCATCACTGGTTAACATTTACAACATCAAACTACTAAATACAAACTAATGCAGAGGGCATATTACTTTTTAAACCACCAAACCATCTTAGCTTCAGTCAGATAAACTGAAATATGCCATGTCCCATATTTTTGGTTTTGACAGACTTTCTATATACTTTTTGTTGCCTGTAAACTGCACTACCTTTTCATTTGATACATGTGTGTGTAATGAACACCCCCAGTGTTTCCAGCCACTCTGCTGGCATCACCATGTGGACGTTTTGCCTGTGTTGTGGTCAGCATCACCCCAGTGTTTCCCCTCTGCTGGCATCACCATGTGGACGTTTTGCCTGTTGTAGTCGGCATCCCCCCAGTGTTTCCAGACGTTGTAGGCATCACTCTATTCCACCCTGTCCAACTTTACAATCAGTATTCACCAATGTCTTTTTACCACTTCATCCCAACCTGGTGAGATTTATGTCATTTTGATCTCAGTTTTTAAAAAAAAAACCATCTCCCCAAAATGACATTACTTATACATATATAAATATATTGCTAAACCTTGACAAAAAGCACAATCATTGCATTTTTGTGACTTGGTTAGCCCTAACAAAGAACAGGACCAAAGGTCATCTTCTGACGTGTTCTTTCAGCACTACCCTGCACTGAAATCTTACCCATGAAATCAGTCACTTCCCTTAACCCATGTCAGTTCTCTCCCTTGACTTTCTATCACTGATGACAGAAGGATGTTTTTTAAAAATGTGTTCCACAAGTTTGGTTTTTTCCTTTTAATTACAAATCAGTTTTAATTTTTGTTGGGTTTTTTTCTGAAAGTACTACACAGGAACTGTGGTCCATAGTGAATGTTTTTTTAAAAAAAGAAAAAGGTGAGAAATGCAAAAACTTTTGAGAAACCTTGTTCAAGAAAACAACTGCTCAACACAGGGAATCTGAGTCGGTGTCTGTGCTAACCATGATCACAGCAGTGGAAGCTTGTCTTCACAAGTCGACCAGTCACTGCTCTTCAAGAGCTGTGTGAGAGAAAGAAGGCAGCATTTAGAAATCTAGAATGGAATTTAGTGCAGAAAAGTACTGTAGAGGAATGAGGCCTACAAATCTTAAATCCTTATGCCATGAGTGGATTTTAGAGTGAAAAGAATCCCAGTGAGGACTTTTTAAGTCAGAACTGGTTACACCTGAAGGGAAATTTACTACAGAAAAGTGAAGTGGCAGATGATCATTCCAGAAATGTAGGGTAACAAGCGCTTCAATATGCTTGTTTTTACAAGATTCAGCGCTATATAAATTCCATATATTATTATTATTATTAACAGGTCTGCATACACTATACCCTATCTTTAACTAAACATACCACAACATCTTCACACTTCTGTATTGTATAACTTAATGGTCACTACCTTTCACTTTTTGATTATTTTGCAAACATTCCATCTTTCCTTTTTCAAAGTTGTTTAAAATTTGGTTTGGTGGTCTATTTACAGTGACGCCCTTTACAGCCCTTACACTGGCAGCCTACAGCTCAGATCAGATCAGATCAAATCAACTCCAGCGATCAATGTCACCCTACACATCAATGCATGGTCAAGTCACTAGAGCTCAGTGACTGGGTGGGTGGGGGGGGGAGGGGGGGTGCCATCTCCCCTCCCTCCCTCCCTGCCTCACCTTCCTGCCCTGTCCAGGCTACAGAGGGCAGGCAGTACTGGTTACTGACAGCAGCAGGGGACCATGACCATGACCTCATCATTCATCAGGCAGCACTGGTCACTGACAGCAGCAGGGCACCATGACCATGACTTCACATTCATCAGCCAGCACTGCAGTGTCTGCTGCACTGATGGTGTCTGCTGCACTGATGGTGTCTGCTGCACTGATGGTGTCTGCTGCACTGATGGTGTCTGCTGCACTGATGGTGTCTGCTGCACTGATGGTGTCTGCTGCACTGATGGTGTCTGCTGCGCTGATGGTGTCTGCTGCGCTGATGGTGTCTGATGGTGTCTGCTGCGCTGATGGTGTCTGATGGTGTCTGCTGCGCTGATGGTGTCTGATGGTGTCTGCTGCGCTGATGGTGTCTGATGGTGTCTGCTGCACTGATGGTGTCTGCTGCACTGATGGTGTCTGCTGCACTGATGGTGTCTGCTGCACTGATGGTGTCTGCTGCACTGATGGTGTCTGCTGCACCTCTCCAGTGCTGATGGTGTCTGCTGCACCTGTACCGTCTACTGAAGCACACTGACCACAACCTTCACACCGGCAGAACACCCCTCCCTGCCTAGTCGGCTTCTTCCAGCCTACAACCCAGCACACTCAGCCGCGTCCTCCACAAGTTGGTCACACACACACACTCACCCACACCACGGCCCGTTTTGCCTCATCACCCAGCCTGTGTCGTCTCCTCGCTTCTGCAGCATGTTGCCTTGGCGTGGCATGAAGTCAGAGCATGCCCCTGCCTCCACTGCTGCTTTGCTTTCACTCCCACACCCATCAGAGTAGTCTCCCTGTGTACCACCCTCAGTTCAGTCACGGCAGGTTCCTCTGCAGGACACAAGGCCGCTCGTCACACGGAGAGCCGGTTGCTACGAGACCAGCAACACCCCCCCTTCTGTCAGTGCACTTCTTTCTCTATGAGATTTGGTTTTCTGATCAGAATTTTGCCAGGGACAACTCTTGTCACAGTGGGTTTTTACATGCCCATAGTACCTAAGTCTATTTTCTCATTCAAAAGACTAGAACCCAGACCACCACTCCAGGTTTTGTGGCTGGGGAAAACATCTGGTTCAGCTGGCTCACTGTAGAGGAGGTTTTACATGGCATCTTGTGATGTCAGTGTCTGGTGCAGGGTTGGAAAAACAATACTTCTGCAAACGCCCACTGCTCTCTTTCTTTCAACCCTAATACCCTCCCTCAACCTGAATTACTTTCATCACTTCCTTCATGATTTCTCATTTCTTTTTTTTCTTTTTTTAAAGTGGAAATTCACTAACAGGCAAAACAGTGGGAGCCCTGCTTAAACGTGTGGAACTTCCAGTTGCGGTGGGCAAGTGTTTTACCACTGTGCCACAGTCTTGAAGAAAAAGAGAACAAGAGGAGAAGATTGGATTCAAAGGCAGCTCACAGTCACGTACCAGTTCAGCTCACAGACCCTGTCTTCTGATCTACTCTTCTGGGAACAGAAAAACAATGCAAAGTCAAAACAAAACCCCAAATTATGTGGAAAGGACTTCAGCTGCTTCCAATTTCATCTTCTCCTCTTGCTCCAAACTCTTCAACCTTTTCCTGACTGAACACGTTCAGCTGGGAACTGAACCTCAGACCCGCTGATGGACAGCCGGCCCCGTGGACAGGGGAGGGAGGGCGGGCACTAGGAGAGGATGGTGGCGAGAGGAGGGAAGGGGTTGGCTTTGCTGACCACCAGTAGCTTGTGGGTCTCCGAGATGTAGCCTTTGATGTAGCCCTGAAAACAACAACAACACCAACACATTGCTTTTCTTCCTTAACAAAAAAAAAATTTTCTTTTACCTAACATGCACTTCAGGAGATTTTTTGTTTCTTCTAAGGATATTTTCACTGAATTCTGCAGTCATAGGAGCATTCTTTTATAGGAGGATTTTACTGAATTACAAAAGTACAGTGGCCTTTTTTTTAAAGATGTTTTCGCTGAATTTTCTACACAAAAGCGCATTCTATTCAGGACGATGTTTCTACTGAATTCTCTACCCAAAAGCACATTCTATTCAGGACACATTTTATTCAGGATGATGTTTCTACTGAATTCTCTACCCAAAAGCACATTCTATTCAGGACGATGTTTCTACTGAATTCTCTACCCAAAAGCACATTCTATTCTGGATGTTTCTACTGGGTTCTCCACCCAAAAGCACATTCTATTCAGGACACATTCTATTCAGGATGATGTTTCTACTGAATTCTCTACCCAAAAGCACATTCTATTCAGGACAATGTTTCTACTGAATTCTCTACCCAAAAGCACATTCTATTCAGGACACATTCTATTCAGGATGATGTTTCTACTGAATTCTCTACCCAAAAGCACATTCTACCCAAAAGCACATTCTATTCAGGACACATTCTATTCAGGACAATGTTTCTACTGAGTTCTCTACCCAAAAGCACATTCTATTCAGGATGTTTCTACTGAATTCTCTACCCAAAAGCACATTCTATTTCTACTGGGTTGTGTACCCAAGATCAGAGCACATCTTGCAGTGTCATTGTCCTCTCACCTCAAAGATCTGGTTGGCCACCATACACTGTGTCTCATCATCATCCACATCTTCAACCTGTCAACATGAAATTAGTATTATAACCTTAACAATAACATTTCACATCACTTTCATGGACAGCACAAAATATCAGTGATAGCATATTACAACACCCTCTACCTCTGTGAATGTCTCCACCTGTACACCCCTTCTCGTTCCCTTTGTTCTACTGCAGAGTCCTTGTGCTTACAAACACCTAGATTCAACCAGTCCACTGTTGGCCGTCGCTCTTTCTCTGTTTCCGGTCCATCGATTTGGAATGGCCTCCCTATCTCTCTTCGCCAAAGGCCTTTTTGTGACTCTTTTAAATCTGGCCTCAAGACATATTTGTTTCAAACCTAAGAATTTCCTCTCCTGTTTCATTTCATAGCTATCCCTGCTTTTCAACAGCCAAAAATTCCATCACCCTGCCAAAGTGTATAATGTGTGTGTGTGTGTGTGTGTGCATTTGGACTTGTTAGAACTATTACTTGCTATTGGTTGCCTGACTGTGTAAGAATGAGTTGAGTGCAAGCGCTTTGATTTGTCTGTGCAAGATACAGCGCTATAAATTCCATTTATTATTATTATTATTTTATTAAATTGAACTTCTCAGTTTCTTTGCGTGCGCGTGTGTGTGTGTGTGTGTGTGTGTGTGCCTAGTGGTTAGAGCATAGCACTTGTGATCAGATGCCCCAGGACCAAGCCACCATGAAAGTGCCCATTTTAAATAATTTTACCCTGGAGCTAACATCAGTACCGACACCACTCCCTCCAAAGTCCTTCAGATGAAACTATAAACTGAGGCCCCATGTACAAATGCACACTGAACATCTTGCATACACGTTAACAACCTGTTCTGCCTTTTGGAAGAGAAGGCCATTTCATGCGGGTGGGAACAGATGACAAAATTAAAAAAGCAGCAGCAGGTGTGCTGTTTAGACAGACACCAAGTGGGAACACCGCCACCTTGTTCGTGGTGGGTAACGACACACGGCTGACATCTGACCAGCTCTGGTCAACCTCGGGGCTCTTGCTGAGGAACAAGGAGAACAAGATCTTCATTTTATATCTATTTATATATCTATATATATAATCTGGGCCTAAACATCTGCTGTGATAATAATCCAACTAGGTGAGGAGTGTGGAGAACTTACTGTTCACTATTCAGCTGGTCAATTTCTCTTCCTGGGAAAAACTGCATACCTATCATTTCGGCTGCTTACTTATATAACAAAGTGAAAATATGCCAAAGTAGGAGAAGTCAACACTGCACTCATGTTGCATTACAGGGGGAAGTTTAAGTAAGGTGCCAGGGTTTAGCCTGCATTTATCTATCCTTCTGTTGGCTTTCATTTTGGAGAAGAAAGAAAAATTTAAAGCCACTCTTGGAATCTTGCTGAATACTTTGCTGAAAGTGAAGATTTCTCTGAAAAACATTTCTGCTTTATTTCTACTGTTAATGTGTCAATGAAACAAGTTCCAATTTCACCATTAGTATCTCCATCAGGTTACAGAGCTGCTCTTTCTCACTGCCTTCTGGTGAATACTTATGCTGAACAGAAAAGGGACGTCATTGGCATGGAAGAGTTATTCCTCTTTAACTACTTGACACCAACAATCTTCCCCCTGTCTCTACTTTCTGGGTTATTTTCCACCTTTTATCCATCTATCTCTCTTTCGTTCACTGTTCATCAGCACCTGGGCACTGTCACAGCTGCAGTCAGCTGTTCTGAAGAGTCAGTGCGAAACCCTCTTTCACACGCAGGCAGGTGTGGTGCCCCTCTGTCATGTCGAAGTCTCACACACACACACACACACATCTATTATCATTGTCTGTATGCTCCACACACCACTGTCTCCTGTTCTGTATGCAAATACTTACATTGCATGATTATGTCATTTGCTTATAAACAGTAAAATACACCCACCTCTGTATGCAAATACTTACATTGCATGATTATGTCATTTGCTTATAAACAGTAAAATACACTCACCTCTGTATGCAAATACTTACATTGCATGATTATGTCATTTGCTTATAAACAGTAAAATACACCCACCTCTCTTCCCACCTTCATGCACAATTCTATGACACAATGCATGTGCATACACATGCACACATATACACACACATGTGCATACACACATATACTCACACATGTGTACACACACATTTGTATACACACACACATGTGTATACACACATGTATACACACATACACACACGTGTACACAAACACACATGTGTACACACACACACAATGCCTTACCTGCATCAACCTGAGGGCAGTGGTGATGGTGGGGATAGATATGTGATGTTTCTTCTCCTGGATCAGGTACCTGAAACACAGCCAACCACAGGCACTCTTCAGCACAAACACCAGCACTTCCTCCAGCCAAACATCAGCACTTCCTCCAGCACAAACATCAGCACTTCCTCCAGCACTTCCTCAGCACAAACATCAGCTGTACCAACATCAGCACTTCCTCCAGCACAAACATCAGCACTTCCTCAGCACAAACATCAGCACTTCCTCCAGCACAAACATCAGCACTTCCTCCAGCACAAACATCAGCACTTCCTCCAGCACAAACATCAGCACTTCCTCAGCACAAACATCAGCACTTCCTCCAGCACAAACATCAGCACTTCCTCCAGCACAAACATCAGCACTTCCTCCAGCACAAACATCAGCACTTCCTCCAGCACAAACATCAGCACTTCCTCCAGCACAAACATCAGCTGTACCAACATCAGCACCACCTCCACCTTCACCTCCACCAACAACAACACCAACAGCGCTGCACGGCACCACAACACGCCCTTCCCTCTCTATTCACACACACACTTCACTCTCCTGGTGAAGAAACCCTAACAGGGCCCCATCTTACAGCCACATTCTGAACAAGAGGCCCCAGTTTTGAATTGGAGGAGCGGCACCCATGACCATGAATGACTTTGTGATAGAACCATTACATACAATGGGGGAAGGTGGGGGGAGAGAGCCTGGTGGTCAGTGTTGATCTTGTGATCTGATGGCCTGGGTTCAAACCCCCTCTGAAGCAGGGGCCTGTTCAAGGGAGTTTTTCCCCTGGAGTTGTTAACATCAGAGCAGAGCCACTCCCCTAACAGTTCTGTAGACTGGACTATAAGCTGAAGTCCTGTAGGCAAACACAAGGAGAACATCTCGCACACACACACACACACATTAAAACCTGTCCTGCCTGTGGGAACAGCAGGCCATTGCGTCCTGTAGGAATGGATGACAGAGTTTAGAAAGCACACGTAGGCCTACACTGGAGCTGTGTTTAGACAGACACCATCCTGAGAGCTGCCACGTGGCTATCACAATAGTTGACAGTCAGTCAGTCAGGCAGTCAGTCAGGCAGGCAGGCAGGCAGTCAGTCAGTCAGTCAGTCAGGCAGGCAGTCAGTCAGTCAAGCAGTCAGTCAGGCAGTCAGTCAGTCAGTCAGGCAGGCAGGCAGGCAGTCAGGCAGGCAGGCAGGCAGGCAGGCAGGCAGGCAGTCAGTCAGTCAGTCAGTCATCAGTCAGTCATCAGTCAGTCATCAGGCAGTCAGTCAGTCATCAGTCAGTCATCAGTCAGTCAGTCATCAGTCAGTCAGTCAGTCAGTCAGTCAGTCATCAGGCAGTCAGTCAGTCATCAGTCAGTCATCAGTCAGTCAGTCAGTCAGTCAGTCAGTCACACATGGAACATTCCAACACCGGTGAACCTCACAGCTCTAGCCCAGAAACAAAAACATACCCACCCCCCCCAAAAAAAAATCCACGGATATTTTACACACACACACACACTGAACACACATTCAAGAGGATTTTTCCTGTGGAGTTAACATCAGTGCCGACTCCACTCTCCCTAAAAGTCCTTCGGATGAGACTATAAACCATGGCTCTGTGTGCGAACGCACGCATAACATCTTGCACACATGTTAAAACCCGTTCCGCTTTTCAGAAGAGTAGGCCATTGTGTGCCAGTGGGAACAGATGACAGAATTTACAAATCCGCATACACACAGGGACTGGATGTAAAAAAGCACCTAAGTGCTTATTCCATTGTCCTCGATATAAAAGAATAAAATAAAAATAAATAACACACACACACACTGAAAACACATTCAAGAGGATTTTTCCTCTAGAGTTAACATCAGTGCCGACTCCACTCTCCCCAAAAGTCTTTCGGATGAGACTATAAACTGAGGCCCTGTGTGTGAATGCACACATAACATCTTGTGCACATGTTAAAACCCATTCCGTTTTTCAGAAAAGTAGGCCATTGTGCGCAGGTGGGAACAAGATGACAAAATTGACAAAGCCGCATACACACGGGGACTGGATGAAGAAAAGCACATGAATGCTTACTCCATTATCCTTGAAATAAAAGAATGAAATAAAATTAAAATTAAATACCCCCCCCCTCCCCACCCATTCTTGGATGACAGTGTGGGTGAACAGACACTGGTGTGGGTGAACAGACACTGGTGTGGGTGAACAGACACTGGTGTGGGTGAACAGACACTGGTGTGGGTGAACAGACACTGGTGTGGGTGAACAGACGCTGGTGTGGGTGAACAGACACCGGTGTGGGTGAACAGACACCGGTGTGGGTGAACAGACACTGTGTTTCCATGGAGGTCAGTCTGCACGGGTCAAGTGCGTGAGTCAGTTAAGACGGGAAAAACGGACGGTTGTTTCAGCTGGCAATACCAGTCTGATCACAGCACACACCTTGCTACTGCCACCCTGACCAAGCCAGCATGGCTCGCATCCCCTGACCTCTTCAGGTCATTTGTTGTTGTTGTTGTTGTTGTTGTTGTTGAACATGACTATCTCTTACAAGTAAAGGAAAATAACTGCCAGTCCCCAGTGAGTTGATCACCAAATGGACAGCATGTGAGGACAGACACTGCAGGGAGAGGGGCAGAGGTGGACAGACACAGCAGGGAGAGGGACAGAGGTGGACAGACACTGCAGGGAGAGGGGCAGAGGAGGACAGACACTGCAGGGAGAGGGGCAGAGGAGGACAGACACTGCAGGGAGAGGGGCAGAGGAGGACAGACACAGCAGGGAGAGGGACAGAGGTGGACAGACACAGCAGGGAGAGGGACAGAGGTGGACAGACACAGCAGGGAGAGGGGCAGAGGAGGACAGACACTGCAGGGAGAGGGGCAGAGGAGGACAGACACAGCAGGGAGAGGGACAGAGGTGGACAGACACTGCAGGGAGAGGGGCAGAGGAGGACAGACACTGCAGGGAGAGGGGCAGAGGTGGACAGACACAGCAGGGAGAGGGGCAGAGGAGGACAGACACTGCAGGGAGAGGGGCAGAGGAGGACAGACACAGCAGGGAGAGGGACAGAGGTGGACAGACACAGCAGGGAGAGGGGCAGAGGTGGACAGACACTGCAGGGAGAGGGGCAGAGGAGGACAGACACTGCAGGGAGAGGGCCCGAGGAGACAGACACAGCAGGGGGAGGACAGAGGTGGACAGACACAGCAGGAGAGGGCAAGGTGGACAGACACTGCAGGAGAAAGGGGCAGAGGAGAAAGCACTGCAGGGAGAGGGGCAGAGGAGGACAGACACTGCAGGGAGAGGGACAGAGGAGGACAGACACAGCAGGGAGAGGGACAGAGGTGGACAGGATGTGAGGACAGACACTGCAGGGAGAGGGGCAGAGGTGGACAGACACAGCAGGGAGAGGGGCAGAGGAGGACAGCATGTGAGGACAGACACTGCAGGGAGAGGGACAGAGGAGGACAGACACAGCAGGGAGAGGGACAGAGGTGACAGGATTTGGGGGACAGCCCCTGCAGGGGGAGGGGAGAGGTGGCAAACAGCAAGAGGGGACAGAGGTGGACACATGGGAAAGAACAGCAGGGGGAGGGGGGGGGGAGGACAGACACCGGAGAGGGCAAGGGGGACAGCATTGGGGGGACAACACTCAGGGAGAGGGACGGGTGGACAGCATGTGAGGGCAAACTGCAGGGAGAGGGCAGAGGGGACAGGAGGGCAGTGCTGACTCCACTCTCCCCAAAAGTCTTTCGGATGAGACTATAAACTGAGGCCCTGTGTGTGAATGCACACATAACATCTTGTGCACATGTAAAAACCCATTCCGTTTTTCAGAAAAGTAGGCCATTGTGCGCAGGTGGGAACAAGATGACAAAATTGACAAAGCCGCATACACACGGGGACTGGATGAAGAAAAGCACATGAATGCTTACTCCATTTTTATCCTTGAAATAAAAGAATGAAATAAAATTAAAATTAAATACCCCCCCACCCCGTTCTTGGATGAGTGTGGGTGAACAGACGCTGGTGTGGGTGAACAGACACTGGTGTGGGTGAACACTGGTGTGGGTGAACAGACGCTGGTGTGGGTGAACACTGGTGTGGGTGAACAGACACTGGTGTGGGTGAACAGACGCTGGTGTGGGTGAACAGACACTGGTGTGGGTGAACACTGGTGTGGGTGAACAGACGCTGGTGTGGGTGAACACTGGTGTGGGTGAACAGACACTGGTGTGGGTGAACACTGGTGTGGGTGAACACTGGTGTGGGTGAACAGACACTGGTGTGGGTGAACACTGGTGTGGGTGAACACTGGTGTGGGTGAACAGACGCTGGTGTGGGTGAACAGACACTGGTGTGGGTGAACACTGGTGTGGGTGAACAGACACTGGTGTGGGTGAACAGACACTGGTGTGGGTGAACACTGGTGTGGGTGAACACTGGTGTGGGTGAACAGACGCTGGTGTGGGTGAACAGACACTGGTGTGGGTGAACAGACACTGGTGTGGGTGAACAGACACTATACTATACCTACACTTTCAGCAGCTGTTTTTCCCTTACAAACTACACACTGCGCTACACCTACACTTTCTTGAAGAGGTTTCTGTAGGTGATCTTCTTCAGCTTCTCCAGGATGAGGTAGATGCCACAGCGGATGAAGAACGCCTCGTGCTTCTCCAGAGCCTCGTTGAGCTGCAGCAGGTTTCCTGAGCTGCTCACACACACACACACATGCAAACACACACACACACACACACGCAAACAAACACACACATGCAAACCGACAGACATATGCGCATGCACACACACACACACACACACGCAAACACACACATACACATGCGCACGCAAACACACACACAGATACACACACACACGCAAACAAATACACAGATACACACACACACAAACACACAGATCAGATACACACACACAGACACATGCGCATGCACACACATACACACACGCACATACACACACACACACACATATACACACACACACATTCACACACACACACATACACACACACACACATATACACACACACACACACAAACACACACCAAGCAGGATAAAACCAATGTCAAAGTTACGTCAAAGTGGGCTGCAGTCTTGCTAAGGCAAACAAATATTAAAATCAGACCTCCCCTATTCTGCACCTTTGTACACTGACAGACAACAGAATCAAGCAAAAGTACAGGGATATAAATCAAGCAAAAGTACAGGGATATAAACCAATCTAAAATATCAAACCACTTTTTCTGTGGATGGCTTTGTCTCCCCTAAAGAATGTCAGGCAGGACAAAATCATAACAACAGTATATGAACAAGCACAACTCAATGACCCCAAGGTTGTGCTATGTGTACATACATGTATGACTGTAACTGCCACCAAGGTAACATACATACACATACATATACATAGATAGATAGATAGATAGATAGATAGATAGATAGATAGATAGATAGATAGATAGACAGACAGATAGATAGATAGATAGATAAGATAGATAGATAGATAGATAGACTAGAACTCAGACAACAGACAACAGACTAGATATAGATAGATTAGATAGTATTGACAGATGACAGATAGATAGATTGATAGATAGTAGATCCTCATTTGGGAACTTCAGCTTACCTACCACAATAACACGGCCTATCCCACTTGACTCCTCAAACAAATAGCATGTTTGTGTAACATGTTGTTGTTGTTGTCTGTTGTTGTGTTGCGTGTTGTGTTGCTGTTTCAGTGTTCTTGTTGCATGTGTTTTTGTTGTGCTGTTGTGTGCCTTCCATGGCTTAATTAACATCCTGGACTATGGCTCTGTGATCCTCTCACACTGTTCCTGGTGTTAGCTTGTAAGGCATGGCATCAGTGTGAAGTCATGTAAAGAATGGCATCAGTATGAAGTCATGTCAAGAATGGCATCAGTATGAAGTCATGTAAAGAATGGCATCAGTATGGAGTCATGTAAAGAATGGCATCAGTATGAAGTCATGTAAAGAATGGCATCAGTGTGAAGTCATGTAAAGAATGGCATCAGTATGGAGTCATGTAAAGAATGGCATGAGTGTGAAGTCATGTAAAGAATGGCATCAGTGTGAAGTCATGTAAAGAATGGCATCAGTATGAAGTCATGTCAAGAATGGCATGAGTGTGAAGTCATGTAAAGAATGGCATCAGTGTGAAGTCATGTAAAGAATGGCATCAGTGTGAAGTCATGTAAAGAATGGCATCAGTATGAAGTCATGTAAAGAATGGCATCAGTGTGGAGTCATGTAAAGAACCATCATGGCATCAGTATGAAGTCATGTAAAGAATGGCATCAGTATGAAGTCATGTAAAGAATGGCATCAGTATGAAGTCATGTAAAAAACCATCATGGCATCAGTATGACGTCATGTAAAAAACCATCATGGCATCAGTATGAAGTCATGTAAAAAACCATCATGGCATCAGTATGAAGTCATGTAAAAAACCATCATGGCATCAGTATGAAGTCATGTAAAGAACTATGTCTTTTCACATAAAATGTGGGACCTCTTAAGACACAGGCATGCATGTATGCATGCACACACTCACATACACACTCACAAATGTACATGTACATTTAGATACTGATTTTTTAAAATCTGTGTCTTTAGTATTTCAAATCAAAAGCTGAAACAATTTCTGGAAAATAAAGAGGACAGTTTCAGAACAATTTATGGAAAACAAAGAAGACAGTTTCTGATCTATGTAACTGACACTCACGCCACAGCTTTTGTGATGTCCGCAAACTGCATGAGGTCGTATTTCCGCAGTAAGGCTTGTTTTGGCATGTGACCCTGTAACAACAAATTATCATTATTATCATATTATCATAACCAAATTATTATTACCTCATCAGCATCTCCATCATACCGTTTTCATGAGCCTCATTATGATCTTTAATGTTCTGATAACAAACGGTGCGATCTGACATATATCTGAACACATTCATAGTGCTCCACTGCTTGCCTTTTCTTTTCTGTTGGCAACAAACTTCCTCCTCTTCTTCTCATCTCTTCCATAGCTTCCACTTTATTTGGAAATCGACACATTTGCTGAACAGGGGGAAGTGGGAGAACCGGCACTAGGACCCCCCCAGCCCCAAACAAGCAGAATTGTGCAGACTTTTGAGTCAGTGGGTCACTGGGAGTGAGAGAGAGGACAGGCAGAGAGAGAGAGAGACAGAGAGAGACAGAGAGACAGAGAGAGACAGACAGACAGAGAGAGAGACACAGAGAGAGAGAGAGACAGAGAGAGACAGACAGAGAGAGACACACACAGAGAGAGAGACAGAGAGAGAGAGAGACACGGAGAGACAGAGAGAGACACAGAGAGAGACACAGAGAGAGAAAGAGAGGGAGAGAGAGAGAAGAGAGAGAGAGAGAAAGAGAGAGAAAGAGAGAGAGACACAGAGAGAGAGAGAGAGAGAGAGAGAGAGAGAGAGAGAGAGAGAGAGAGAGACACAGAGAGAGAGAGAGAGACACAGAGAGAGAGAGAGAGCACATGACAACTGAGAGAAAGCATGCATGACAAAGTGTTTCAGGCATCGACTGTACGCACCGATGATAACTATGCAGTGGCCACACATTTATCCACCACAACTAAATAATGATATGGAGGTGTCTCTTTGATACAGAATATCATAGCTGAGGCCTACAGTTGTGCGAAATGACACACCCCTAGTGGACAGAGAAAAAAACATGAATACAGAATTTCAATATGAGATGGAAGATTGGATACACATGGTACATTAATCATAAAACATGCACTATGTATTTGTTTATTCATTATGCTGATCACATAAACTAAAACTTCAACCAGCCACCATGGCGCAGTGGTTAGCGCTTTGGGTTACGGACTGGAAGGTCACGGGTTTGAATCCCATAATAGTCACAGAGATTTTTTCAGATTCTGGCCTGCTCCTACCCAGAGTGAATTTGCTGTGGGCTCAATGGGAAGACTGGGACCACACAGTCGAGCTTCATCCACTTTATGGAAGCGATTTTGAGAGTGTTGCTCAAATTACCTGACCAACACTGCAGGTGTCTGTATCTCTTGGGCCTGGTTGACGTCACAATATATTATGAAAAGAAACGTAGAGTACTGTCACGTGGTCTCAAAGCAGCACTGTTCCATCCTCCTCATTGTCACTGATCATCATGTCAGAGCAGAAAATTGTCTCTGATTCGGTGTCTACAGAAAATGTTGCCTTGCTCCTTTTCTTCCTGTCACCCTGTCTCTTGTCTATTCTGCTCTGTCCTTCTCTGCCTTTTTTCTAGAAGACTAAAGATAACAATTCTTCTTTGCTGAGTTTTCTAAGACTAAAAGTAACAATTCCTCTTATGCTAAGTTTTTTCTAGAAAGACTAAAAGATAACTATTCTCTCTTATGCTGAAGTTTTTTAGCAGATAAAGATAACATTTGCTGAAGTTTTTCTAGAAAGACTAAAGATAACAATTCTCTCTTGCTGAAGTTTTTCTAGACGACTAAGATACAAGCCTCTAGCGAGTTTTCTAGAAGACTAAGTAACAATCTATCTGAGTTTTTACAGACTAATAACAATTCGCTCTTAGCGAGTTTTCTAGACAGAAAAGATAAATTTTTTTAGCCGAAATTGGGTGCGCTGGCTGCCTTCAGGCTCTGACAGCAGCGGACGTTTCGTCAATAGATAAAGTTGCTGTCGAGCTGAAGAAGAAGAACTTGGCTGACGCACAGTGAACGTGAAATGCGTTGCTTGACGCTACAACTCGAAATCCCTGACAAAGGAAACTATAACTGCAGAAGCTCGCTGCCAGAAAGAGAGACAAGACAACATCATCTGTCTGTACTGCAGCACAAGAACACACCTCATCTTGTAGCCTGCAGCAAAGACCACTCATCGTCTGTAGCCTGCTGCAGCCACAGAACACACCTCAATCTGTCTGTAGCCTGCAGCACAAGACACCCCCTCAATCGTCTGACCTCGACAAGACCACTCATTGTCTTAGCCCTCACCACAGACACACCCTCATCCTGTCTGTAGCCCGCCAGCCACAACACACCTCAATCCTGTCTGTAGCCCTGCCTGCCAGCCACAAGACACACACCTCAATCCTGTCTGTAGCCCTGCCAGCCACAAAGGATACATACAACAGGCTGCACCCTCATTAACAATGACAGCTCAGGGTGTTTTTTTAAAACCTGTGCAGCGATGCAGAATTGAAAACACTAGGGTAAAACAACCGTCCAGTTGTTCCCCCTACCAAGGCCCTGAGCCAGATCAGGAGGACAGGGGGGGGCTGGCTGTGACTGACCAGCAGCATCTTGACGGGGATCAGGTAGATGAGGATGAAGCGCTTGTTCTTCTTGCTGTCCCGGTGACAGTGCTGGAAGGCAAAGGTCAGGAACTCCTCCGCTGTAACCACAACACAACATCGTTCTTTGTCAGTGTGTTTGTCCACAGTATATATCACAACACAACATCGTTCTTTGTCAGTGTGTTTGTCCACAGTATATACCACAACACAACATCGTTCTTTGTCAGTGTGTTTGTCCACAGTATATACCACAACACAACATCGCTCTTTGTCAGTGTTTGTATCACGTATATACAACAACACAACATCGTCTTTGTCATGTGTTGTTCACACTATATACCACAACACAACATCGCTCTTTGTCAGTGTGTTTGTTCACAGTATATACAACAACACAACATCGTTCTTTGTCAGTGTGTTTGTTCACAGTATATACAACAACACAACATCGCTCTTTGTCAGTGTGTTTGTTCACACTATATACCACAACACAACATCGCTCTTTGTCAGTGTGTTTGTTCACAGTATATACAACAACACAACATCACAACATCGTTCTTTGTCAGTGTGTTTGTTCACAGTATATACCACAACACAACATCGTTCTTTGTCAGTGTGTTTGTTCACAGTATATACCACAACACAACATCGTCCTTTGTCAGTGTGTTTGTTCACAGTATATACCACAACACAACATCGTCCTTTGTCAGTGTGTTTGTTCACAGTATATACAACAACACAACAACACAACATCGTTCTTTGTCAGTGTACATATTAAATACCACAACACAACATCGTTCTTTGTCAGTGTGTTTGTTCACAGTATATACCACAACACATCATTCTTTGTCAGTGTACATATTAAATACCACAACACATCGTTCTTTGTTAGTGTACATATTAAATACCACAACACAACATCGTTCTTTGTCAGTGTGTTTGTTCACAGTATATACCACAACACATCGTTCTTTGTTAGTGTACATATTAAATACCACAATACAACATCGTTCTTTGTCAGTGTGTTTGTTCACGGTATATATCACAACACAACATCGTTCTTTGTCAGTGTGTTTGTTCACAGTATATATCACAACACAACATCGTTCTTTGTCAGTGTGTTTGTTCACAGTATATACCACAACACATCATTCTTTGTCAGTGTGTTTGTTCACAGTATATACAACAACACAACATCGTTCTTTGTCAGTGTACATATTAAATACCACAACACAACAACACAACATCGTTCTTTGTCAGTGTGTTTGTTCACAGTATACACCACAACACAACATCGTTCTTTGTCAGTGTACATATTAAATACCACAACACAACTTCGTTCTTTATCAGTGTATTTGTTCACAGTATATATCACAACACAACATCGTTCTTTGTCAGTGTGTTTGTTCACAGTATATACCACAACACATCATTCTTTGTCAGTGTACATATTAAATACCACAACACAACATCATTCTTTATCAGTGTATTTGTTCACAGTATATACCACAACACAACATCATTCTTTATCAGTGTGTTTGTTCACAGTATATACAACAACACAACATCGTTCTTTGTCAGTGTATTTGTTCACAGTATATACCACAACACAACATCGTTCTTTGTCAGTGTACATATTAAATACCACAACACAACATCGTTCTTTGTCAGTGTGTTCGTTCACAGAATATATCACAACACATCATTCTTTGTCAGTGTACATATTAAATACCACAACACAACAACACCACATTGTTCTTTATCAGTGTGTTCGTTCACACTATATACCACAACACATCATTCTTTGTCAGTGTACATATTAAATACCACAACACAACAATACCACATCGTTCTTTATCAGTGTGTTCGTTCACAGTATATACCACAACACAACATCGTTCTTTGTCAGTGTACATATTAAATACCACAACACAACATCGTTCTTTGTCAGTGTGTTTGTTCACAGTATATACCACAACACAACAACACAACATCGTTCTTTGTCAGTGTGTTTGTTCACAGTATATACCACAACACAACATCGTTCTTTGTCAGTGTACATATTAAATACCACAACACAACAATACCACATCGTTCTTTGTCAGTGTGTTCGTTCACAGTATATACCACAACACATCATTCTTTGTCAGTGTACATATTAAATACCACAACACAACAATACCACATCGTTCTTTATCAGTGTGTTCGTTCACAGTATATACCACAACACAACATCGTTCTTTGTCAGTGTGTTTGTTCACGGTATATACCACAACACAACAACACAACATCGTTCTTTGTCAGTGTGTTTGTTCACGGTATATACCACAACACAACAATACCACATCGTTCTTTATCAGTGTGTTCGTTCACAGTATATACCACAACACAACATCGTTCTTTATCAGTGTGTTTGTCCACAGTATATACCACAACACATCATTCTTTGTTAGTGTACATATTAAATACCACAACACAACATCATTCTTTATCAGTGTGTTTGTCCACAGTATATACCACAACACAACATCGTTCTTTGTCAGTGTGTTTGTCCACAGTATATACCACAACACAACAACACAACATCGTTCTTTGTCAGTGTGTTTGTTCACAGTATATACCACAACACAACAATACCACATCGTTCTTTATCAGTGTGTTTGTCCACAGTATATACAACAACACAACATCGTTCTTTGTCAGTGTACATATTAAATACCACAACACAACATCGTTCTTTATCAGTGTGTTTGTCCACAGTATATACCACAACACAACATCGTTCTTTGTCAGTGTACATATTAAATACCACAACACAACATCGTTCTTTATCAGTGTGTTTGTCCACAGTATATACCACAACACAACATCGTTCTTTGTCAGTGTACATATTAAATACCACAACACAACAATACCACATCGTTCTTTATCAGTGTGTTCGTTCACAGTATATACCACAACACATCATTCTTTGTCAGTGTACATATTAAATACCACAACACAACATCATTCTTTATCAGTGTGTTTGTTCACAGTATATACCACAACACAACAACACAACATCGTTCTTTGTCAGTGTGTTTGTTCACAGTATATACCACAACACAACATCGTTCTTTGTCAGTGTACATATTAAATACCACAACACAACAACACCACATTGTTCTTTATCAGTGTGTTCGTTCACAGTATATACCACAACACATCATTCTTTGTCAGTGTACATATTAAATACCACAACACAACAATACCACATCGTTCTTTATCAGTGTGTTTGTCCACAGTATATACCACAACACAACAACACAACATCGTTCTTTGTCAATGTGTTTGTTCACAGTATATACCACAACACAACATCGTTCTTTGTCAGTGTACATATTAAATACCACAACACAATATCGTTCTTTATCAGTGTATTTGTTCACAGTATATATCACAACACAACATCGTTCTTTGTCAGTGTGTTTGTTCACAGTATATACCACAACACAACATCATTCTTTATCAGTGTATTTGTTCACAGTATATACCACAACACAACATCGTTCTTTGTCAAGGTGTTTGTTCACAGTATATACCACAACACAACATCGTTCTTTGTCAGTGTGTTTGTTCACAGTATATACCACAACACAACATCATTCTTTATCAGTGTATTTGTTCACAGTATATACCACAACACAACATCGTTCTTTGTCAAGGTGTTTGTTCACAGTATATACCACAACACAACATCGTTCTTTGTCAGTGTGTTTGTTCACAGTATATACCACAACACAACATCGTTCTTTGTCAGTGTACATATTAAATACCACAACACAACAACACAACATCGTTCTTTGTCAGTGTGTTTGTTCACAGTATATACCACAACACAACATCGTTCTTTGTCAGTGTGTTTGTTCACAGTATATACCACAACACAACATCGTTCTTTGTCAGTGTACATATTAAATACCACAACACAACAACACAACATCGTTCTTTGTCAGTGTGTTTGTTCACAGTATATACCACAACACAACATCATTCTTTATCAGTGTGTTCGTTCACAGAATATATCACAACACATCATTCTTTGTCAGTGTACATATTAAATACCACAACACAACAACACCACATTGTTCTTTATCAGTGTGTTTGTTCACAGTATATACCACAACACAACAACACCACATTGTTCTTTATCAGTGTGTTTGTTCACAGTATATACCACAACACAACATCATTCTTTGTCAGTGTACATATTAAATACCACAACACAACAATACCACATCGTTCTTTATCAGTGTGTTCGTTCACAGTATATACCACAACACAACATCGTTCTTTGTCAGTGTACATATTAAATACCACAACACAACAATACCACATCGTTCTTTATCAGTGTGTTTGTTCACAGTATATACAACAACACAACATCGTTCTTTGTCAGTGTGTTTGTTCACAGTATATATCACAACACAACATCGTTCTTTGTCAGTGTGTTTGTTCACAGTATATACCACAACACAACATCGTTCTTTGTCAGTGTACATATTAAATACCACAATACCACATCGTTCTTTATCAGTGTGTTCGTTCACAGTATATACCACAACACATCATTCTTTGTCAGTGTACATATTAAATACCACAACACAACAATACCACATCGTTCTTTATCAGTGTGTTCGTTCACAGTATATACCACAACACATCATTCTTTGTCAGTGTACATATTAAATACCACAACACAACAATACCACATCGTTCTTTATCAGTGTGTTTGTCCACAGTATATACCACAACACAACATCGTTCTTTGTCAGTCTACATATTAAATACCACAACACAACATCGTTCTTTATCAGTGTGTTTGTTCACAGTATATACCACAACACAACATCGTTCTTTGTCAGTGTGTTTGTCCACAGTATACACCACAACACAACATCGTTCTTTGTCAGTGTACATATTAAATACCACAACACAACAATACCCCATCGTTCTTTATCAGTGTATTTGTTCACAGTATATATCACAACACAACATCGTTCTTTATCAGTGTGTTTGTTCACAGTATATACCACAACACAACATCATTCTTTATCAGTGTGTTTGTTCACAGTATATACCACAACACAACATCGTTCTTTGTCAGTGTACATATTAAATACCACAACACAACATCGTTCTTTATCAGTGTGTTTGTCCACAGTATATACCACAACACAACATCGTTCTTTATCAGTGTGTTTGTTCACAGTATATACCACAACACAACATCGTTCTTTGTCAGTGTGTTTGTTCACAGTATATACCACAACACAACATCGTTCTTTGTCAGTGTACATATTCAATACCACAACACAACAATACCACATCGTTCTTTATCAGTGTATTTGTTCACAGTATATACAACACAACATCATTCTTTGTCAGTGTACATATTAACCTCTTAACTGCCCAGTGCAAGTGCACCCTATATGCCGGGGAATAAAATTCTTATGTGCCACTGCTATGTTCATATCCCTCTTACTCAGAAACTACTACATAAATATTCCTGATAGTCTACCCAATGACAGTATATTTATTGTAGATTACTTCGAGGCAAGCTCAAATTAGTTAGCATAATATTTCACTGCGAAAATATATTTAAAATGTAAAAAATCGACCATAAATACGATTTCTTCATCACCACTGTCATTCTGAGTACCCCCCCATCACAATAATGTCAAACATATGTCTAGGCCAAATCCCATTCATTGTTTTTTAAATACACGATCTCCTGAATCATACGCGATCGTTTTCATCACTGTTAGGTAAATGTAGAGTTTTATTTGCCACTTTTACAGCTGTGTAAAGTTATTTATGGCTTCAACAAGAAGTGTCAGCAATTTTAAACAAGAACTTCCCAAGCAGTCATGCATAAAAACACAAAATACGAGCGAAAAAAACGATCGTTTTTGAAACGGTTTTTGCAGCTCGATGTTGCCAAGCAACAGGAGAGTGACCTCCATTAATTTTGGAGTTGTTTCCCTTTAACTGTAGTCAAGGAAGCAGGCTTGTTTACTTCGGTTCGACACCCCGGAAATTTTCCGGGTTGTTGGCGTATAGGGTGCACGTTTAGCCCCGGAGAATTTCCGGGGTAAGGCAGTCTAGTGGTTAAATACCACAACACAACAACACCACATCGTTCTTTATCAGTATGTTTGTTCACAGTATATACCACAACACAGCATCGTTCTTTGTCAGTGTACATATTAAATGCCACAACACAACAACACCACATCGTTCTTTATCATTATATACTACAACATAACACAATACTGTTTTCATTTTCTTCTGCCTGTTTTTTGTCAGAGTCCTTGTTCACAGTATACAGAAACAAAAATACTGTGGGATAGACATAAACAATATCTTATCCTCCATTTTTTTAAGATAATGCAGAAGATACAGTATACTTGTCTGCAACTGCAACATGCTCATGTGTGTGACCATACACACATCCACACTCACTTCTTACTCACTCACACACACACACACACACAATAAAACACACACTCTCTCTCTCTCTCTCCCTCTCAGAGCAGTTTTAAAGCTTGCAATTCACAACAAGTCTGGGAGAGGGGGAACACAGAGAACTAACTCATAATGTCGCCTCCACATTTGAAAATGTTCCTTAAAACAGACCTACAACTGAAATACCTTAGGTAAAATTGAAAACCTATAATTACTATCTAAAGCCATCTTCTGTTTTCTCACTAATCACAAAAAAAGGCTGTTTTGAAAAAAAACTACAACTGAAACTGAGTGAAAGCTGAACTGTAAACAAAACCAGACGACTCCAAACTGTTGCTCCAAAAACAAAAACAAAAATCTTGGATGCTCTTCTTTCAATTTCTTCAAACAATGATGAAGAGCTGGCCAGTTTTTGATAGGCTGCACAAAGTGCATCACACAGAAGTTTTCAATACCCCCTTCTCTCTCTCTCTCTCACTCTCTCACACACACACACATGCACAGTCATCTTCACACTCACGGACACAGGTGTGAGAACACACACATGCACACCTTCACAAAGCCTGTGCACACACAAACACACATGCACACCAGACATGTCCAGTCCTATCTCATGCTGTTTAAGTTGAAAACAATATGAATATCAATTAAGTTGAAAACAATATGAATATCAATTAAGTTGAAAACAATATGAATATCAATTAAGTTCAAAACAATATCAATTAAGTTGTTTTAATATCAATTAAGTTGAAAACAATATGAATATCAATTAAGTTGAAAACAATATGAATATCAATTAAGTTGAAAACAATATGAATATCAATCATGATGTCAACTCACCTGCTTTAAAGTCACTGTCAAACATGGCTTTCCTGCCCACATAAAACCTGAAACCAAACACACAGGCACCATCAGTGACCAAGACAATGTCAGTCCAGCAATGTAATTCATCATCTATATTATATAAAACCACACACACAGACACCAGCAGTGTAATTCATCATCTATATTATATAAAACCACACACACAGACACCAGCAGTGTAATTCATCATCTATATTATATAAAACCACACACACAGACACCAGCAGTGTAATTCATCATCTATATTATATAAAACCACACACACTGACACCAGCAGTGTAATTCATCATCTATATTATATAAAACCACACACACACACACCAGCAGTGTAATTCATCATCTATATTATATAAAACCACACACACAGACACCAGCAGTGTAATTCATCATCTATATTACATAAAACCACACACACACAGACACCAGCAGTGTAATTCATCATCTATATTATATAAAACCACACACACAGACACCAGCAGTGTAATTCATCATCTATATTATATAAAACCACACACACAGACACCAGCAATGTAATTCATCAGTGACCAAGACAATGCCAGTCCAGCAGTTAGCTTCATCATCTGTTTATAAAACCAAACATATACATGGGCCCACCTGACTTAAATGAAATAAAACCAACAACAGAATTTCTGCAAATACAGATTCTCTGAAGGTTCTCCCTTTATAACACTTTTCTGGAGGGGGGCGTTCAACCAGAGTCAAAAAAAGATGATTCTCAGAACTAATAATGATAATAATAATAACAAACGGAACTTATATAGATATTTCTGCATGAAATTCAGACTGCTCTCCCTGGGGAGAGCACATCCCCACACGAGGAGCAGCACCACCGATCGTTTTTCCCTTTTATCTGTCTGCATGTCTATGTTTCCCTATGACAGCAGCTTTGTCTCCACATAATTTTACTAGGGACTCTCTTGTTGCCACATGTTCTTTTACATGCACTAATTGTATGGGATATGTATGTATCTCTACCAGGGACTCTCTTGTCCTGTGGAATCTTTTACGTGCACTAAATGTGTACTGCACATGGGCCCTTAGTTTATTGTCTCCCCCAAAAGACTTGCACCCAGACCACCACTCACAGTCAAGTGGATGTGGGGAGAGTTCAGGTTCAGACAGGGATCCCCGCTGAAGTCGAATGTGCTGGGCCTGCCTTGTCAGGCGCTTAACGGCAGCGCAATACGTTTCCCCTCCTATGACAGGCAACACTAGTAGCCGAGGGCTCCAAGGAGGAGAAAAAGAAGACAGGGATAAACCCCCCACCTCTCATGATGTTCTATTATGACAGAGGTGTGTGACCACTACACCACCAGCCCACTTCCATGTGCAGCAAAATGCAGGCAGTGAAGGACTGACTGCGCCAGCCCTGCACAGCCGTCCCTCTGCCAGCTCCTCTGCTGGTCAGTGACACTGACAGTTACTGCTGTACACCCGGCACTGAAGCCTGGACAGGACAGGACAGGACAGGACAGGACAGGACAGGACAGGACAGGACAGGGCAGGACAGGACAGGGCAGGGCAGGGCAGGGCAGGGCAGGACAGGACAGGACAGCACAGGACAGTGCAGGACAGGGCAGGACAGGGCAGGACAGGGTAGGACAGGACAGGACAGGACAGGGCAGGACATGGCAGGGCAGGGCAGGGCAGGACAGGACAGGACAGGACAGCACAGGACAGGGCAGGGTAGCACAGGACAGGACAGGACAGGACAGGGCAGGGGACATCTTTATGAAAACACAACAACAGAATCCTCAGAAAAAAAAGACAGAATTTACAAAACCGCATACACACGGGGACTGTGACCAAGTGCTTATTCCATAATCCTCGATATAAAAGAATTTAAAAAACAAAAATATTTAACATTTGTTTAAATCCTGCCTACACGGCTGCATTCCCCCTTCCTGTGTGCATGTGGGGCATAGCCACTGACAGTGGATGAAAAGAGAAGAATCCAAGCCTCTGAAAGGCGTGGTAGTGATGCCAAGATAGCACAGGTCTGGCACGATGCCCTCATCATCCATCCAGCACATGCAGCAGACCATCAGACAGTGCAGTACAGCCTTCATCCAGACACAGACCTGGTGACTGCTGTACACAAAAGACAACTACGCTGGTATGGGCCATGTTCCCAGATCCAATGGCCTGGCTACAACTGTCATACAGGAACAGTGGACAGAGGGACAGGGAGAGGCAGACCGGACTAACAGTGGAAAGACAACATTACACAAAGGACAGGGACACTTTTGGCAGGACTAATAGTGGATAGACAACATTACACAAAGGACAGGGACACTTTTGGCAGGACAAACAGCGGACAGACATTACACAAAGGACAGGGACACTTTTGGCAGGACAAACAGCGGACAGACATTACACAAAGGACAGGGACACTTTTGGCAGGACTAACAGTGGAAAGACAACATTACACAAAGGACAGGGACACTTTTGGCAGGACAAACAGCAGACAGACAACATTACACAAAGGACAGGGAGAGGCAGACCGGACTAACAGTGGAAAGACAACATTACACAAAGGACAGGGACACTTTTGGCAGGACTAATAGTGGATAGACAACATTACACAAAGGACAGGGACACTTTTGGCAGGACTAATAGTGGATAGACAACATTACACAAAGGACAGGGGCACTTTTGGCAGGACTAACAGTGGAAAGACAACATTACACAAAGGACAGGGACACTTTTGGCAGGACTAACAGTGGATAGACAACATTACACAAAGGACAGGGACACTTTTGGCAGGACTAACAGTGGATAGACAACATTACACAAAGGACAGGGACACTTTTGGCAGGACTAACAGTGGATAGACAACATTACACAAAGGACAGGGACACTTTTGGCAGGGACCCTGGATTTGGCACACAACAGACATAAATTCTTATCTCTGTAACTGTCTTCACCTGTACACTCCGTCCCGTTCCCTTCATTCAGCTGTAGATACGTTGTGCTTTCGAACACCCAGATTTAAACAAACCACTGTTGGCCATAGCTCTTTCTCTGTTTCCGGTCCCTCCACATGGAACGACCTCCCTCTTCCATTTCGCCAAAAGCCTTCTTTTGATTCTTTCAAATCTAGCCTCAAAACGCACTTATACTCTACTTGAGATCTTCCCCTGTTGTCTGTTCCTACTTGTCAATAGCTGCCTTCACCTCCACCACCCCCACCTAAGTGTGTTGTGTATATAAATTTGATATTTGTTTATCTTGATATTTATGGATGGTTGCATGCGTATGAATGATTTGAATGCAAGCGCTTTGATTTGTTTACTTTACAAGATTCAGCGCTATATAAATTCCATACATTATTATTATTATTAAATGGAGAAATCTCATGATCAGCTCTTCAGTACAGCAGCTTGATGTCTATAACTGAAGGCTACCTGCTACCTGTGACGGTGTGAGGGAACAAGACTGACTCAGTGACTGTGTGGGGTGAGAGTGAGGGTGCAGGAGCAGCAACACTCGAAGACAAGACAATCAACACACAAACAAACCCATACAGTCACAACAACAACAAGCAGTCACACAGTAGTAATTACAGACAAGACAATCAACACACAAACAAACCCATACGGTCACAACAACAAGCAGTCACACAGTAGTAACTACAGACAAGACTATCAACACACAAACAAACCCATACGGTCACAACAACAAGCAGTCACACAGTAGTAACTACAGACAAGACAATCAACACACAAACAAACCCATACGGTCACAACAACAAGCAGTCACATAGTAGTAACTACAGACAAGACAATCAACACACAAACAAACCCATACGGTCACAACAACAACAACAAGCAGTCACACAGTAGTAATTACAGACAAGACAATCAACACACAAACAAACCCATACGGTCACAACAACGACGCACAGTCACACAGTAGTAGTTACAGACAAGACAATCAACACACAAACAAACCCATACGGTCACAACAACGACGCACAGTCACACACTAGTAACTACCTGTAGGTGATGAGCTGTGAGAGGGTGAAGCGATCTTTCATGGGCAGACTGTCGATGGCACGGATCAGAGGTTTACACAGGTGAAGTTTGTTGATCTGAAACATGCATCACTGATTTATTTACACAGGTGAAGTTTGTTGATCTGAAACATGCATCACTGGTTTACACAGGTGAAGTTTGTTGATCTGAAACATGCATCACCGATTTATTTACACAGGTGAAGTTTGTTGATCTGAAACATGCATCACTGATTTATTTACACAGGTGAAGTTTGTTGATCTGAAACATGCATCACTGATTTATTTACACAGGTGAAGTTTGTTGATCTGAAACATGCATCACTGGTTTACACAGGTGAAGAAGGAGAGAAAAAAGAAAAGATGTTGTTTTTTGTACAGTAGACCAAAAGCAAGCTTTGACAGTTATAGAGTAAAACATGAGCACGCTCGAAAAGAAACTCTCCAGTGGGGATGCCGGGGTCCTGTCAGTATAAACAGCATCCCCACCATCTGGAAATTCTGTGCCAGGAATTCCCTCTTTTCTATCCCTCTCTTTGTTTCTGCCTTGTTCCTTTTCTTCCTGTCACCTCCTCCTTGTCCATTTTCTGCCATTCTTGGTCCGTTCTCCTGCCTTTCCCAGAAAGACTTAAAAGATCATTTTCTCCCAAACTGAAGTCAGATGCACTGGGCCAGACTTGTCAGGCGCTTAACTGTAGAGCAACGCATTTTTGCTCATGTGACAGACTATAATAGTTGCTGTCTCGGCATTCCACACAGAAGAAGAATTTGAAAAAGGAAAAAGAATCTGCACTTTGGGAAAAAAGAAGAAAGAAAACACAAAGCGAGGCAGAACAAGCAAGGGAGAAAAGGCCAGATACAGGCTGCTGTGGGAAAAACAATACAGATCATGTCACTTCAGTAATAGCAAAAATAGCAAGTCACTAAATTCAACATTACAAAGACTTGTACACATCTAAACACATGGACAGGCATGTATAACTTGCACGCATGTACACACATACACTAATCAATACATTTCATAAATAAACCCACATACATATACATTTATGTGATTGCACACACCCACGCGCACACACACACACTCACATATGCACATGCACACAAACACACACACACACAAAAACACACACCTTGAAGTAGATCTTGAAGAGCTGGTTGACCAGGTTGAGCATTCCCCATTTTTTGGAGTCTTCAATGGCCGCCCGGCTGAAAAACAGACCCCACAGAGTAAACCAACGTTTCAGTCTTGAAACCACAACTGCAAACATGACCTCTTCCTTCCTTCCTTCCTTCCTTCCTTCATTGATCAGCTACAGCTCTGACGTTCACCAGTGGTCACATTTTGCACTTATATATTATATATATATATATATATATATATATATATATATATATATATATATATATATATACGATATGCAACTGTTTTCCCACCAGGCAGCCACATACCAACTTCAAAAATAGAAATATGACAAAGTGTGCATCGTTTTTAAAACTGTTGTCGTCCACTCCTACCATCACACAATAGCCTACTCTCGACTCTTGAAGGGTGGAGCTGGCTTCAATGTCTCTACAGGCAAGTGTTCTATGTGCGTTCATTCACTGTCTACAGGCAAGTGTTCTATGTGCGTTCATTCACTGTCTACAGGCAAGTGTTCTATGTGCGTTCATTCACTAACCTGTCTACAGGCAAGTGTTCTATGTGCGTTCATTCACTGTCTACAGGAAAGTGTTCTATGTGCGTTCATTCACTGTCTACAGGCAAGTGTTCTATGTGCGTTCATTCACTGTCTACAGGCAAGTGTTCTATGTGCATTCATTCACTAACCTGTCTACAGGCAAGTGTTGTATGTGCGTTCATTCACTGTCTACAGGCAAGTGTTCTATGTGCATTCATTCACTAACCTGTTTACAGGCAAGTGTTCTATGTGCGTTCATTCACTGTCGACAGGCAAGTGTTCTATGTGCGTTCATTCACTGTCGACAGGCAAGTGTTCTATGTGCGTTCATTCACTGTCTACAGGCAAGTGTTCTATGTGCGTTCATTCACTGTCGACAGGCAAGTGTTGTATGTGCGTTCATTCACTAACCTGTCTACAGGCAAGTGTTGTATGTGCGTTCATTCACTGTCGACAGGCAAGTGTTGTATGTGCGTTCATTCACTGTCTACAGGCAAGTGTTGTATGTGTGTTCATTCACTGTCTACAGGCAAGTGTTCTATGTGCGTTCATTCACTGTCGACAGGCAAGTGTTGTATGTGCGTTCATTCACTGTCTACAGGCAAGTGTTGTATGTGCGTTCATTCACTGTCTACAGGCAAGTGTTGTATGTGCGTTCATTCACTGTCTACAGGCAAGTGTTGTATGTGTGTTCATTCACTGTCTACAGGCAAGTGTTGTATGTGTGTTCATTCACTGTCTACAGGCAAGTGTTCTATGTGCGTTCATTCACTAACCTGTCTACAGGCAAGTGTTGTATGTGCGTTCCTTCACTAACCTGTCTACAGGCAAGTGTTCTATGTGCGTTCCTTCACTAACCTGTCTACAGGCAAGTGTTCTATGTGCGTTCCTTCACTAACCTGTCTACAGGCAAGTGTTCTATGTGCATTTATTCACTAACCTGTTTACAGGCAAGTGTTCTATGTGCGTTCATTCACTGTCTACAGGCAAGTGTTCTATGTGCGTTCATTCACTGTCTACAGGCAAGTGTTCTATGTGCGTTCATTCACTAACCTGTTTACAGGCAAGTGTTCTATGTGCGTTCATTCGCTGTCTACAGGCAAGTGTTCTATGTGCATTCATTCACTGTCTACAGGCAAGTGTTCTATGTGCGTTCATTCACTAACCTGTTTACAGGCAAGTGTTCTATGTGCGTTCATTCACTGTATACAGGCAAGTGTTCTATGTGCATTCATTCACTGTCTACAGGCAAGTGTTCTATGTGCGTTCATTCACTAACCTGTCTACAGGCAAGTGTTCTATGTGCGTTCATTCACTGTCTACAGGCAAGTGTTCTATGTGCGTTCATTCACTGTCTACAGGCAAGTGTTCTATGTGCGTTCATTCACTAACCTGTCTACAGGCAAGTGTTCTATGTGCGTTCATTCACTAACCTGTCTACAGGCAAGTGTTCTATGTGCGTTCCTTCACTAACCTGTCTACAGGCAAGTGTTCTATGTGCGTTCATTCACTAACCTGTCTACAGGCAAGTGTTGTATGTGTGTTCATTCACTGTCTACAGGCAAGTGTTGTATGTGTGTTCATTCACTCTCTACAGGCAAGTGTTCTATGTGCGTTCATTCACTAACCTGTCTACAGGCAAGTGTTCTATGTGCGTTCCTTCACTAACCTGTCTACAGGCAAGTGTTCTATGTGCGTTCATTCACTAACCTGTCTACAGGCAAGTGTTGTATGTGCGTTCATTCACTAACCTGTCTACAGGCAAGTGTTGTATGTGTGTTCATTCACTAACCTGTCTACAGGCAAGTGTTGTATGTGCGTTCATTCACTAACCTGTCTACAGACAAGTGTTGTATGTGTGTTCATTCACTAACCTGTCTACAGGCAAGTGTTGTATGTGCATTCATTCACTGTCTACAGGCAAGTGTTGTATGTGCGTTCATTCACTAACCTGTCTACAGGCAAGTGTTGTATGTGTATTCATTCACTGTCTACAGGCAAGTGTTGTATGTGTGTTCATTCACTAACCTGTCTACAGGCAAGTGTTGTATGTGCATTCATTCACTGTCTACAGGCAAGTGTTGTATGTGCGTTCATTCACTGTCTACAGGCAAGTGTTGTATGTGCGTTCATTCACTAACCTGTCTACAGGCAAGTGTTGTATGTGCGTTCATTCACTAACCTGTCTACAGGCAAGTGTTCTATATGCGTTCATTCACTGTCTACAGGCAAGTGTTCTATGTACGTTCATTCACTAACCTGTCTACAGGCAAGTGTTCTATGCGCGTTCATTCACTGTCTACAGGCAAGTGTTCTATGTGCGTTCATTCACTGTCTACAGGCAAGTGTTCTATGTGCGTTCATTCACTGTCTACAGGCAAGTGTTGTATGTGCGTTCATTCACTAACCTGTCTACAGGCAAGTGTTCTATGTGCGTTCATTCACTGTCTACAGGCAAGTGTTCTATGCGCGTTCATTCACTAACCCGTCTACAGGCAAGTGTTCTATGCGCGTTCATTCACTAACCTGTCTACAGGCAAGTGTTCTATGTGCGTTCATTCACTGTCTACAGGCAAGTGTTGTATGTGCGTTCATTCACTGTCTACAGGCAAGTGTTGTATGTGCGTTCATTCACTGTCTACAGGCAAGTGTTGTATGTGCGTTCATTCACTAACCTGTCTACAGGCAAGTGTTGTATGTGCGTTCATTCACTAACCTGTCTACAGGCAAGTGTTGTATGTGCGTTCATTCACTAACCTGTCTACAGGCAAGTGTTGTATGTGCGTTCATTCACTAACCTGTCTACAGACAAGTGTTGTATGTGCGTTCATTCACTAACCTTTCTACAGGCAAGTGTTGTATGTGTGTTCATTCACTAACCTGTTTACAGGAAAGTGTTGTATGTGCATTTATTCACTGCCTACAGGCAAGTGTTGTGTGTGTGTTCATTCACTAACCTGTCTACAGGCAAGTGTTGTATGTGTGTTCATTCACTAACCTGTTTACAGGCAAGTGTTGTATGTGCGTTCATTCACTGTCTACAGGCAAGTGTTCTATGTGCGTTCATTCACTAACCTGTCTACAGGCAAGTCTCATTCAAAGGACTTTGTGAGGTGTGGAGTCCCCGCCAGTCCTCCCTGCAGGGGACATCATCCCCTGACAGAGATGAAATTTAGATGGTGTTTCCCCCTTGGTGGTCTCTTTTTACTATCGTTTTGTTTCTTGTTTCCCCTTGTGCTCTGCATTTCTTTCCTACTGCCTACTTTTCTTTTTCATGTATTTCTATTTATTTTTCTACATTTTGATCTTACCCTTCCTTTACAAAATGTCTAAGTGCAGTGACTTTTGAAGCGATAATTCAAACTAATATCTGTTATCAAAAGCTTTTGTTTCCAGAAAAAAATCCAGTTGTACAGTTTGTTTGAACACCTTGATGTCAGCCAGCTTCCAAATGCACAGACTGAACTTTTCATTGTTGTTGACCACACTGTGAGCTTTTAGCTTGTTGTTGCTGCTCTATTGTCAGTGTGTATATGAATAACTTCTGAATAAAAGTTTGTTTAAACCAAAGCAAATCAGATTTCAATCCCTAAGCCAGACAATATGGCAAAGCATAAGAAAATAAAAAACAACAGCTGACTGCACTTTTCCTTGCCCATGATAAGGAGAGCTCTAGGAGACAGGTAGTGCTGTGCAAGGAGAGCTCTAGGAGACAGGTAGTGCTGTACAAGGAGAGCTCTAGGAGACAGGTAGTGCTGTACAAGGAGAGCTCTAGGAGACAGGTAGAGCTGTACAAGGAGAGCTCTAGGAGACAGGTAGAGCTGTACAAGGAGAGCTCTAGGAGACAGGTAGTGCTGTGCAAGGAGAGCTCTAGGAGACAGGTAGAGCTGTACAAGGAGAGCTCTAGGAGACAGGTAGAGCTGTACAACCACAACATACAGTCAGGTCCCTTCCCCCTCATCTTCAAAGACAACTAACTCTTCCACTGACTGAACCATAAACAGGATGATCACCCTGAATAGAAACACACACACACACACACTCACACACACACACACACACACACACACACACACACACACACACACACTCACACACACACACACACACACACACTCGCACACACACAGAGTCCAAGATGATGACTGACTTGTCAGAGGCACAGACGCGGAAACAGCCCATCAAAAGGTCGGCAGCTTTTCCATCCTCTCTCCAGGCTTTCCTCGACCCTTCTTCACCGCCTGCACGTCTGCCTGTCAACACACACACACACACACACACACACACACAGACACACACACACACACACACACACACACACACACAGACACACACACAGACACACACACCCACACACACACACACACACACACACACACAGACACACACAGACACACACACACACAGACACACACAGACACACAACACAGACACACACACAGACACACACACACACACACAACACTCCACACACACACACACACACAGACAACACACACAGACACACACACACAGACACACACACACACACAGAGCTTTCCTTTCAAAAACTTATCTTCTCATTGTTGTTGTCAGCTGTGCTGCATTATATTCAATCCCTTCTTATTGTTGTGCTGCATTATATTCAATCTCTTCTTATTGTTGTTGTCAGCTGTGCTGCATTATATTCAATCTCTTCTTATTGTTGTTGTCAGCTGTGCTGCATTATATTCAATCTCTTATTGTTGTGCTGCATTATATTCAGTCTCTTCTTATTGTTGTTGTCACCTGTGCTGCATTATATTCAATCTCTTCTTATTGTTGTTGTCAGCTGTGCTGCATTATATTCAATCTCTTCTTATTGTTGTTGTCAGCTGTGCTGCATTATATTCAATCTCTTCTTATTGTTGTCAGCTGTGCTGCATTATATTTAATCTCTTATTGCTGTCAGCTGTGATGCATTATATTCAAGCTCTTATTGTTGTCAGCTGTGATGCATTACATTCAAGCTCTTCTTATTGTTGTCAGCTGTGATGCATTACATTCAAGCTCTTCTTATTGTTGTCAGCTGTGCTGCATTATATTCAATCTCTTCTTATAGCTGTCAGCTGTGCTGTATTATATTCAATCTCTTCTTATAGCTGTCAGCTGTGCTGTATTATATTCAATCTCTTCTCACATTACTCCACTTCTTCCTCAGCTCCTGAGTTGGAATAACACACAGACATTGTCAGGCCATCCATTCTACATGTATACATGTATCTAAGATGGAATAACACATTGTCAGGCCATCCATTCTACATGTATACATGCATCTAAGATGGAATAACACACACATATTGTCAGGCCATCCATTCTACATGTATACATGTATCTAAGATGGAATAACACACATTGTCAGGCCATCCATTCTACATGTATACATGTATCTAAGTTGGAATAGCACATATTGTCAGGCCATCCATTCTACATGTATACATGTATCTAAGATGGAATAACACATTGTCAGGCCATCCATTCTACATGTATACATACACATGTATCTAAGATGGAATAACACACACATTGTCAGGCCATCCATTCTACATGTATACATGCATCTAAGATGGAATAACACACACATATTGTCAGGCCATCCATTCTACATGTATACATGTATCTAAGATGGAATAACACACACATATTGTCAGGCCATCCATTCTACATGTATACATGTATCTAAGATGGAATAACACATTGTCAGGCCATCCATTCTACATGTATACATACACATGTATCTAAGAGGAATAACACACACATTGTCAGGCCATCCATTCTACATGTATACATGCATCTAAGATGGAATAACACACAATATGTCAGGCCATCCATTCTACATGTATACATGTAATCTAAATTGGAATAACACATTGTCAGGCCATCCATTCTACATGATAACATCATCTAATTTGGGAAAAAACACATTGTCAGGCCATCCTTCTACATGTATACAGTATCTAAGTTGGAATAGCACAATTGTCGGGCCCATCCATTCTACATTGTATACATGTATCTAAGTTGGAATAGCACATATTGTCGGGCCATCCATTCTACATGTATACATGTATCTAAGATGGAAAAAACACACACATATTGTCAGGCCACCATTCTACATGTACATGCATCTAAGATGGAATAACACACACATTGTCAGGCCATCCATTCTACATGTATACATGTATCTAAGATGGAATAACACACAATTGTCAGGCCATCCATTTTACATGTATACATGCATCTAAGATGGAATAACACACATATTGTCAGGCCATCCATTCTACATGTATACATGCATCTAAGTTGGAATAACACACATATTGTCAGGCCATCCATTCTACATGTATGTATACATGTATGTATCTTGGGCACAGCACAGCTGGCAGGGCAAGGCTCACCCCTCTCCCAGTAACAGACTGGTTTCCTCAGCCTCAACAATCAGGTTTGCAGTCAAAAGTTATGGATCGGTGGTCTAGCGGTCACGCGCCTGTCTAGAAAGCAAAAACTCCGGGTTGGAAGTGTGCGGTGGCTTGAATCCCGTTTGGGCCCAAAACTTTTTCCCCCATCCATTAGACCATGAGTGGTAGTCTGGGCGCTAGTCTTTCGGATGAGAAGATAAACCGAGGTCCCGTGTGTTACACAAAATTATTCAGCACACGTAAAAGAACCCACGGCAACAAGAGAGTTGTCCCTGGGAAATTCTTAGAAAAAAGCCACTCTGATAGAGAAACAAATACAGTTGCAGACAAAACACACAAAAAAAGAAAGGGTGGCGCTGCTCTTGTGGCGACGTGTTCTCCCCAGGGAGGGCAGCCCGAATTCCACTTTTCAGAAGAGTAGGCCATTGTGTGCCAGTGGGAACGGATGACAAAATTTACAAAACAGCATACACATGGTGAGTGGATGAATAAAAGCACACGAGTGCTTATTCCATTATCCTCGAAATAAAAGAGTAAATAAAAAATAAATCAGATGAGCATCTAACTGTGATGAGTTCAGCACACATTTGCACAAGAGAACTCAGATGAACATCTACCTTAAAGACCTACATGGGAATGGAAATGGAGCACACGTGAACTCCAGAAGAAAAAAACCCTCACTCTGACAGTTCTGTCCTGCAGAGACTCGAACCTTTACCTGTAGTTCAGATCACACATCACCACTCTGCCCACTGAGTGATTCCCCCACACCACCATGCTGCCTTCATCTTCATGCCACAGACCATGACCTGACATTACGTTTCAGGGTGGACAGTGGAGACAGGGAGGGAGACAGTTTCAGGGTGGACAGTGGAGACAGGCAGGGAGAAAGTTTCAGGGTGGACAGTGAAGACAGGGAGGGAGGGAGAAAGTTTCAGGGTGGACAGTGGAGACAGACAGGGAGGGAGAAAGTTTCAGGGTGGACAGTGGAGACAGACAGGGAGGGAGAAAGTTTCAGGGTGGACAGTGGAGACAGACAGGGAGGGAGAAAGTTTCAGGGTGGACAGTGGAGACAGACAGGGAGGGAGAAAGTTTCAGGGTGGACAGTGGAGACAGGGAGGGAGAAAGTTTCAGGGTGGACAGTGGAGACAGGGAGGGAGAAAGTTTCAGGGTGGACAGTGGAGACAGGGAGGGAGAAAGTTTCAGGGTGGACAGTGGAGACAGGGAGGGAGAAAGTTTCAGGGTGGACAGTGGAGACAGACAGGGAGGGAGAAAGTTTCAGGGTGGACAGTGAAGACAGGGAGGGAGACAGTTTCAGGGTGGACAGTGGAGACAGGGAGGGAGAAAGTTTCAGGGTGGACAGTGGAGACAGGGAGGGAGAAAGTTTCAGGGTGGACAGTGAAGACAGGCAGGGAGAAAGTTTCAGGGTGGACAGTGGAGACAGACAGGGAGGGAGAAAGTTTCAGGGTGGACAGTGGAGACAGGGAGGGAGAAAGTTTCAGGGTGGACAGTGGAGACAGGGAGGGAGAAAGTTTCAGGGTGGACAGTGGAGACAGACAGGGAGAAAGTTTCAGGGTGGACAGTGGAGACAGGGAGGGAGACAGTTTCAGGGTGGACAGTGGAGACAGGGAGGGAGACAGTTTCAGGGTGGACAGTGGAGACAGGGAGGGAGAAAGTTTCAGGGTGGACAGTGGAGACAGGGAGGGAGAAAGTTTCAGGGTGGACAGTGGAGACAGAGAGGGAGAAAGTTTCAGGGTGGACAGTGGAGACAGACAGGGAGGGAGAAAGTTTCAGGGTGGACAGTGGAGACAGACAGGGAGGGAGAAAGTTTCAGGGTGGACAGTGAAGACAGGGAGGGAAGGGAGAAAGTTTCAGGGTGGACAGTGGAGACAGGGAGGGAAGGGAGAAAGTTTCAGGGTGGACAGTGGAGACAGAGGGAGAAAGTTTCAGGGTGGACAGTGAAGACAGAGAGGGGAGGGAGAAAGTTTCAGGGTGGACAGTGGAGACAGGGAGGGAGAAAGTTTCAGGGTGGACAGTGGAGACAGGGAGGGAGACAGTTTCAGGGTGGACAGTGGAGACAGGGAGGGAGAAAGTTTCAGGGTGGACAGTGGAGACAGACAGGGAGAAAGTTTCAGGGTGGACAGTGGAGACAGGGAGGGGAGGGAGAAAGTTTCAGGGTGGACAGTGGAGACAGGGAGGGAGAAAGTTTCAGGGTGGACAGTGGAGACAGGGAGGGAAGGGAGACAGTTTCAGGGTGGACAGTGGAGACAGACAGGGAGAAAGTTTCAGGGTGGACAGTGGAGACAGGGAGGGAAGGGAGACAGTTTCAGGGTGGACAGTGGAGACAGGGAGGGAGAAAGTTTCAGGGTGGACAGTGGAGACAGGGAGGGAGAAAGTTTCAGGGTGGACAGTGGAGACAGGCAGGGAGAAAGTTTCAGGGTGGACAGTGGAGACAGGGAGGGAGAAAGTTTCAGGGTGGACAGTGGAGACAGGCAGGGAGAAAGTTTCAGGGTGGACAGTGGAGACAGGAGGGAGAAAGTTTCAGGGTGGACAGTGGAGACAGGGGGGGAGAAAGTTTCAGGGTGGACAGTGGAGACAGGGAGGGAGAAAGTTTCAGGGTGGACAGTGAAGACAGAGATGGAGAAAGTTTCAGGGTGGACAGTGGAGACAGGCAGGGAGAAAGTTTCAGGGTGGACAGTGGAGACAGGGAGGGAGAAAGTTTCAGGGTGGACAGTGGAGACAGACAGGGAGGGAGAAAGTTTCAGGGTGGACAGTGGAGACAGGGAGGGAGAAAGTTTCAGGGTGGACAGTGAAGACAGGGAGGGAGAAAGTTTCAGGGTGGACAGTGGAGACAGAGAGGGAGAAAGTTTCAGGGTGGACAGTGGAGACAGGGAGGGAGAAAGTTTCAGGGTGGACAGTGGAGACAGGGAGGGAGAAAGTTTCAGGGTGGACAGTGGAGACAGGAGGGAGAAAGTTTCAGGGTGGACAGTGGAGACAGGGAGGGAGAAAGTTTCAGGGTGGACAGTGGAGACAGGGAGGGAGAAAGTTTCAGGGTGGACAGTGGAGACAGGGAGGGAGAAAGTTTCAGGGTGGACAGTGGAGACAGGGAGGGAGAAAGTTTCAGGGTGGACAGTGGAGACAGAGAGGGAGAAAGTTTCAGGGTGGACAGTGGAGACAGAGAGGGAGAAAGTTTCAGGGTGGACAGTGGAGACAGAGAGGGAGAAAGTTTCAGGGTGGACAGTGGAGACAGACAGGAAGGGAGAAAGTTTCAGGGTGGACAGTGGAGACAGGGAGGGAGAAAGTTTCAGGGTGGACAGTGGAGACAGAGAGGGAGAAAGTTTCAGGGTGGACAGTGGAGACAGAGAGGGAGAAAGTTTCAGGGTGGACAGTGGAGACAGACAGGAGGGAGAAAGTTTCAGGGTGGACAGTGGAGACAGGGAGGGAGAAAGTTTCAGGGTGGACAGTGGAGACAGGGAGGGAGAAAGTTTCAGGGTGGACAGTGGAGACAGAGAGGGAGAAAGTTTCAGGGTGGACAGTGGAGACAGGGAGGGAGAAAGTTTCAGGGTGGACAGTGGAGACAGACAGGGAGGGAGAAAGTTTCAGGGTGGACAGTGGAGACAGACAGGGAGGGAGAAAGTTTCAGGGTGGACAGTGGAGACAGGCAGGGAGAAAGTTTCAGGGTGGACAGTGGAGACAGAGAGGGAGAAAGTTTCAGGGTGGACAGTGGAGACAGGGAGGAGAAAGTTTCAGGGTGGACAGTGGAGACAGAGAGGGAGAAAGTTTCAGGGTGGACAGTGGAGACAGGGAGGGAGAAAGTTTCAGGGTGGACAGTGGAGACAGGCAGGGAGACAGTTTCAGGGTGGACAGTGGAGACAGACAGGAAGGGAGAAAGTTTCAGGGTGGACAGTGGAGACAGACAGGAAGAAAGTTTCAGGGTGGACAGTGGAGACAGACAGGGAGGGAGAAAGTTTCAGGGTGGACAGTGGAGACAGGGAGGGAGAAAGTTTCAGGGTGGACAGTGGAGACAGACAGGAAGGGAGAAAGTTTCAGGGTGGACAGTGGAGACAGGGAGAGAAGGGAGAAAGTTTCAGGGTGGACAGTGGAGACAGGGAGAGAAGGGAGAAAGTTTCAGGGTGGACAGTGGAGACAGAGAGGGAGACAGTTTCAGGGTGGACAGTGAAGACAGGGAGGGAGAAAGTTTCAGGGTGGACAGTGGAGACAGAGAGGGAGAAAGTTTCAGGGTGGACAGTGGAGACAGGGAGGGAGAAAGTTTCAGGGTGGACAGTGGAGACAGGGAGGGAAGGGAGACAGTTTCAGGGTGGACAGTGGAGACAGGCAGGGAGACAGTTTCAGGGTGGACAGTGGAGACAGGCAGGGAAGGGAGACAGTTTCAGGGTGGACAGTGGAGACAGGGAGGGAGAAAGTTTCAGGGTGGACAGTGGAGACAGACAGGAAGGGAGAAAGTTTCAGGGTGGACAGTGGAGACAGACAGGAAGGGAGAAAGTTTCAGGGTGGACAGTGGAGACAGGGAGGGAGAAAGTTTCAGGGTGGACAGTGGAGACAGGGAGGGAAGGGAGACAGTTTCAGGGTGGACAGTGGAGACAGGGAGGGAGATTTGTTTCAGGGTGGACAGTGGAGACAGGGAGGGAAGGGAGAAAGTTTCAGGGTGGACAGTGAAGACAGACAGGGAGAAAGTTTCAGGGTGGACAGTGGAGACAGGGAGGGAGAAAGTTTCAGGGTGGACAGTGAAGACAGACAGGGAGAAAGTTTCAGGGTGGACAGTGGAGACAGGGCGAGGAGTACTCACGCTCTGAGCGAAGAGGCGAAGGTCCAGGCAGACAGTGAACATGATGGGCAGTGCCCAGTTGTCTTCCTTCTGGCTCTGCAGCTCTCGTGAGAACACTCTGTCACTACGGTTAAGGGCCGCTTTCTCTTATGTCAGTCCTGTCATTACTGTACTGCTTAAGAGGGATATTACAGCTGAGTGGGCAAGGCCATTTTGCTCCAATCTTGTAGGTTCATCAAGTCATGGGTTCGAATCTGGACAACGGCATCTCCTGAATGAAGGGTGGGGATTTTTACAATCTCTCAGGTCAACTTATGTGCAGACCTGCCAGTGCCTTGATTCCCTTCATGAACGTTCATATACAGATGATCAAACATGCACGTTAAAGATCCTGTAATTCAAGTTAACATTTGGTGGGTTATAGAAACACTAACATATCCAACAAGATCCTGTAGAAAAAAGATGAGCTGCTCCTCCTAAGTCAGAACGTGTGGGCAGAGGCCAACGGGCAGACCTCCTGCAGAGTGACAAGCAGAGAAGACCAGGCACCACACTCTCCACCCAGTATGGACATGCAGAGGAGAGAGAAGAGAAGAAGGCCCTACCTGCCTGAAAAGCCTGACGATGATTCCCAAAATGCTAGTCATCCGCACGTGACTTAACCATCACAGCCCACTTCTGCCGCTTTCTCTTCTGCAGCAGCCAAACATGCGGCCATAGCAGAGAAGCAGAGGAGACAACAGGGAAACTGAAAGGATACTGCACTACATGCGACTGACAGGCGTAGGCTTCCATAAAGTCGTGATTGGCCACAGCCCAGCAGCATCTGAAACAGCAACAATCAACAGCAATCAGCAGCATTTGAAACAGCAACAATCAACAGCACCTGAAACAGCAACAAATCAACAGCGATCAGAAGCATCTGAAACAGCATCAAATCAACAGCGATCAGTAGCATCTGAAACAGCATCAAATCAACAGCGATCAGCAGCATCTGAAACAGCAACAAATCAACTGAAAGCTACAACTGGCAAACTTACACACACACACACACACACTTGAGACTTGCAAATCTACTAACTATTCTTCAAATTAAGACTTCTTTTCAAAAATCAGAAATGAAAAAGAAAACCCAAACTAAAACTTGAAATGTTGAAAAGCCTTAGTAGTTTCCTATCTGCTGTTGTTGTTTTTCCCCCTGTGCCGTGTGGCTGGTACCTGAGGTGGGCGGCCACGATCTCGTCGTAGGGCTGATCCAGCACACGCTGACAGGGCCCCTCCGGCTTCTCCAGCTGCAGGCGGCCATTGGCCACGTGGGGGTGACGAAACGACAGCAACTCCTGCACAGCACGCACGCATACCCCACCCACCCACCCACATACATGCATCATCACCATGTTGCAGAAACGTGTGTGGGAGTATGTCAGATAATCATGTGCTGTTTGCACAGAGAGCATAATGTGGTGATTGTGTACGGTGCTGTCAGCTCTCTGATGACATGCACGTGGTTCATTCTTTTATCCTTTAGGTGTGACATCATTTGCTCATAACCTGAATTTCTCTGTTTTAAGATAATAAGAATAATAATAATAATAATAATAATACATGCAACTTATATAGCGCTATATCTTGCACAGACAAATTAAAGTGCATGCATTCAACCTAATCTTACACAGCCGTGCAATCAATGATAATTAATCAATAGTTTAAACAAACAGATATTACAAACATGGTGCACTGCAGACAAAATCTCTTAAATAAAATTTCAATAGTCAAATACAGTAAGTGTGATTAATATAACTAGTACAAGCTTTCTAAACTGAAAGCTGTCTGCTTGTCATTTTCACTGTGCTCTGATGCTTCAAAGTTGGCACATCTCACAGATTTGACATGTGTCAAGGTGTGGTTTTTCCAAAGTTTGACACCCTAGTACATATCAACCAAATACATTTGTGTCATGGAACTTATTTATCTTAAGAATATATGTTATAAGGATTTAGAATACTCATTTTCAACTGGGTATGAATGTTTAGTACAATTTTATTGAGGTTCAAACTTGGACGATTTTAGAAATTGTCAAGGGCATCAGCGTACCCCATTTTTAAACAGCCATATCTCCAAAAGTATAAAAGATAGAGACTTCATTTTTGTTTTGGTTTTTAAGTTGGATCATTACCTTTATGAAGACAGTGTTGATTCTAGGATTTCAAAATAAGGGGCACAAGGGCCCCCTAAAAAGTAAAAAAGGGGGCATTGCCCCCCCCCCCACTCCTTCATACAAAAAGGGACATGTAGTATTTGCTTACAGTACCCTCAGTACTCTTAGTTTCTGCTGTTTTTTCAAGGAAGAGAAACAAATCAAACAGGCAGATACCTAAGCAGAAAGGATTAAATATTCACTTTAAGTGTTGCAGTTAATCTGTCACTTGTGACACAGGAGAGAGAGAGAGAGAGAGAGAGAGAGAGAGAGAGAGGAGAAGAGAGAGAGAGAGAGAGAGAGGGTGGAGGGGAGAGAGAGCAGAAAGAGAGAGAGAGAGAGAGAGAGAGAGAGAGAGAGAGAGAGAGAGAGAGAGAGAGAGAGGAGAGAGAGAGAGAGAGAGAGAGGCCAAATTTGTATTTCCCACATTCAGAGAGATAGATCTAGGTCTAGATCTAGATAAGTTACAGCGCTTTGATTTGTTGCTTTACAAGATTCAGTGCTATATAAATTCCATACATTATTATTAATGTCAAAGTCTTGTCCCCCCCACTCCCAAGATCGCACATTAAGAGAGAGGGGGGGGGGGGAGAAAGGGGGAGGAGAGAGAGAGAGAGAGAGAGAGAGAGAGAGAGAGAGAGAGAGAGAGAGAGAGAGAGAGAGGAGAGAAGAGAGAGAGAGAGAGAGAGAGAGAGAGAGAGAGCGAGAGAGAGAGAGACCAAATGTGTATTTCTACATCACAGAGATCTAGATCTACATAAGTTAAAGCCAATATCAAAACTTGTTTCAGTTCATACACAGGAGAGAGAGAGAGAGAGAGAGAGAGAGAGAGAGAGAAGAGAGAGAGAGAGAGAGAGGAGAGAGAGAGAGAGAGAGAGAGAGAGAGAGAGAGTTGCCTAGTCTTTCTGAAAACTTTCATCTTGTACAGCCTCCTGGTGATGGGCAGTGTTTTTGCCTGATGCTTTAAGTGATGTTCTGTAATTAGCGCTATCTCCTTCAGTGAATGCATGTTCTTTCCATGTTTGATACACAGCCCATAGCCTTCCACATGCCATGTTCACTGTTCTCAAGCCAGGGCTACTTGACTCGCCAGATCTGCCAGCCCGAACCTGCTGGGCAGCGGTGTTTGCTATCTCCTCAACGACCTCTGTGGGCAGCAGTGTTTGCTATCTCCTCAACGATCTCTGTCCCAATCATGTCACTTATTTCTGGAGTAGAGGGCTTCTTGGAAGATGACGTAAACAAAGAGAACAACAGAGCAGGACGAGCCCACTTTATTACAAAGATGGCTTTGGGTGCTAATCAGAAAATCTTGCCGCACTAGGGTAGCCTGCCAACATAATGACCGCTGCAGGAACTGACAAGGACGAACTACAGTTTCTGTGATTGGTCAAAAGTGAGGTGCTTAGCCAACCAGAAGCATCATTGGGGAGAACATGGGGGAAGTATAATTTTAGAGATTATAAAAACGGCAATTGCGATGGCGCACTGTTCAAAAACGCGCTGTCCAGGATTTTTTTTCCCGTCTGTTAGGGCGCACTGCCCTCATCGTTTTGTGGCAATTTTGAGAAAAATGTGGGAATCCCGAAAGGGTGCACTCTACAATCAACACTGTGATGATGTAGGTTTTAAATACTAAAAGAAATAATCTAATTTTGGCTGACGGTACCTAATAAATTATACTTACAGCTGCTTCATCTCCATCACGGGTATCAACAGCATCATACACCTGAAAAAAAGACACCATATCACTATCACACAGTATCAGTATCACTAATCAGCTATGCATGCATGAAACTACCTTGTTATATTTGTTAGCAGAGCTCTCTTTTCTCTGTCAATTCTTATTTCTTAATCCCTACCATTGACAATGTACTAAACGGCTCGGTAAACACGTGTGTGTATGCATGTCTAAGTCACTGTCTCTGCCAGTGTGGTTCAACTTCAAGGGATGACAGACTACTGACTAGTGCTAGTACTGGTAGCAGAACTAACTTAGTGCCAGTGACTAAACGCCCCAGACTAGGTAGTATCTTATGGCCAGGACAGTCAGAGCAAAACACAGATGGAGATGTCCAACATTGGCAACAGATCATCTATCACCATACACATTATTACAGTCAATGAGTCATCAGTCCCTGGAATCAAAAAAGTTCAACAACGTTACAGCTTTTGTGTTTCCACTCTTTTTCTTTTTCTTTGAATTTTTTGTTTAAAGGAATTTTGTTTGTATCAATACTTCAATTATTTTGTGAATTTTGTTCAGAGACCTTTTAATTTTTGGGTGTTTTTTTTTAAATAGATTTTAAGTTTTAGACTTTAACTAGTTTTAGTTTTACACTTTTACAGTGTCTTTGGTGTTTTAATTTCTTCAAAATGATCCTATCAATAGACCTATCCTACAACCACAAAGTGGTGGGGGAGGGGGGGGGGGCAATCTTTTAAATCATCCTCATGTATGCTACTCAAAAGACTTTGGTTTGGAAGTAAGTTTTCAAAACCAATGCGAGGAGAGAGAAAAGGCTAGAAACTATTCCTTAGCCCTCTCATATGCTGAAAATTTCATTATAAACCCTATGTTAAAAAATAGGATAGGACAAGCAATCAGTACATTAGCAAATTATCTGGATACAACTTAGACTGTTACAGAAACGAAAAACATAATATACACACCGCTTGCAGATAAGAATTCAGTGAGATGTGCGCCATTGTTTCTGAATGACTTCCCTTCTCTTCCACACTATATGCACGGCAGATGGGCCTATTAACTAAGCATCGACTTCGCTAGGCCTATTAGGTCTGAATTATGCCCATTTCACTCGCACTCATTTTATTCCTGCAACACGTAAGCTATAGTACAGTACTTTACCATGCATCAGCAACAATGACAAAAATTAGCCAAAAACCAGCAACCCCTGAATCACAACAACTGTGATCTGCTCGAATTTATTTCTCCTTTTCTGGTTTACGAACCACAAAATGGGCAAAATAACTGCGTAGAAAACACAAATCATTTTAACCTGGTGATAACTTCCATCTTTCTCAATACTACATGGCATCAATTTATTTTCTCAACATCCTTCCCTCTTCCCAGACAAGCGGTCTCGTTGACTCGGTAGGAAAAAACCAAAATCAACACTGAGCGTTATCATGAAGACAAGTAGTACTTTGTCCATCAGTCGTCATACTAATGATGTCTTTTGAGCGCAATATAAGCTTTAAGCTTTGTGTTGCTATGCTGTTGCTTATAGTTGTTCACGTATATGTAATATGCTGTGTTTAATAAAAAGTTGCTTAAACAACAACAAATAGATTGTTACCAGCGACTTTACACATAAATACAGTGTTGCATTCAGGTTAGAGTAAGGTCCCTTCTGTTACTAGTGTTAACTCTGCTACACACACGTAGGTATAGATAGCAGTACCTATAATTTGTAAGTACTACGCTTAATGACACGTGGCGTTTTACGCCTCACAGTATCTACTTTTATTTTGACCCGGTCTGCAACCTTTTGACTGAAGGTATGTAGTAAGTTCGTTGTTATAAAGGTAGTGGTAATAGTCCTGTCGCTAGTACAGTAGTAGTAGCAGAACTTGGATGATGGGCTTAGCCCCTTAAGCTGTTACAGTTACACTGAGATTTAAACTTTTCTGGTGTTTTGAACTTAACCCTGCTTAGTCAGTTAATGGCCATTTGTACTATATAGGATCTTCCAAACAAATGTGCACTGCATCTGTAGACCAACCAAATGTGTACAATTATTACTCACTCTGACAATTCAATCAATGCACATGTATCATTGGATTCATTGTATACACATACATGTATACATAGATCATATAAATTATAATAAAGCCAACAATGAAAATGTGCATGTTTATCAGGTAGCAGGAAATGTTACAGAAATGTCATTCTGGTGAAACTGGTTAATAACAGTGGTTTGCAAAAGCAACAAAAGAGTATCATCTCAGTATCAGTATGATTGTAAATGATATTTTAATTTTTAGATAAACATCACTCATCACTGACAAAGTATCTGACTATCCAACAAACCTACAGTGGCTGTATTTATAACTAAGTGGCTATTTTGAAGTCCTTTTGAGCAAAACACAAATACAGATTATCAGCCAGTTTCATTTTATTTTCTTTGATTTGAGGCTGTCATGTGTGTCTGCCTCGGTGTCTGTCAGTACTCACATGATTACTTGTGTATCAATATGCATACAATGTGCATACTATGTCAATGTTGTCTAGATCTATACAATATATATCATATGTGTACAGCTTAACAACATCCCATGATCATGTTTGTAACCTAGGTATAAGTACAACTGATGAAAAATAAGTTTCTGTTTCTTGAATTTGACATTTTAAGTTTGTTTACTCGATTACTGCCAATGTGTGTAACAAGAATTACAATGTTGAAATTTGAATAGACAGATGTAGTTTTTATAATGCATTTGTTAATAAAATTTTGAAAACACTTTCTTCCAGGGTCATGCACTTCTTTCTCAACAGTAAAGTAAGATTAAGTATTCTTTGACAGCGATCAACTGATACAAAGAAAGTAAAAGGGAGTCCCATAACCTATGTGGTCGTAGGGGAGCGAAGCGTCAGAGACCTCACTTCTCTAGGGCCAGCATATTGAGGGCGGCGCCCATCTCCTCTCCCTCGCTGCTTTACCTTCCCTGACCCTAAAGAGGGAAGGTACCCATTTACAGCTGGGTGAACTGGGGGAACTGTACTGAAGCCAAGACGCGCAAACGGTCACCCATCCAACTGGTAACCACGCTCGACGCTGCTTAACTTGGCTGGGGGAAAGCGAGTGCTCCGACCACTGAACTATCCCGTCCCTAAGAAAGTACTTTTATTTATTTGTGGTGTACCACTTACACTCAGATACGGCAGATTTTTCTGATAAAATTTGGGCTGTTCTACCTGTGGCAAAAACATCATTCATTCATTATTCATTTATTTATTCATTCTTTTAGTTTTATTTCATGAAAAATGGAATAAGCATATAATATATGCTCTTTTTTTACACCCAGGCTATGTGTGCTTGCATTCTAATCAATTTTGTCATCTGTTCCCACCAGCACAAATGGACTACCCTTCTGAAAGATGGAAGAGCTTTAGTTTAGTTTAAATGTGTGCACAAGATGTTCTGCATGCATTTGCACATAGGACCTTAATTTATAGTCTCATCTGAAGGACTTCCGGGGGAGTTGAGTCAGCACTGGTCAGTCTGATAATTATAACTGCTGGGGAAAATCCCCTTGAGTAGACATGTCAGTGACCAGTGGCTTGAACCTGGGCTCACACCCAGGTCATCAGATCACGAGTGCAATGTGCAACACTAACCACCAGGCTATCCTTGTTATCCCACCAAAGACCAGTAGACGCAGGATGGTCAATGGTAGTCTAGTAGTAGTACTAATACTAGTAGTAGTAGTTCATCACTAGTACTAAATTGATGGACTTACACATACTGACATAGATGAACTTTTGAATGTGTATTCTGTATCTCTACTATAGTCAGTGTTACCAATCATCAGTCTTGCGCATGTGACCTTTATTTCATTCAACATTTCCATGATGTTTGCAATTAAATCACAAGGCAGAGTCACTTGGCCCCACGTTAACCACTAATCTCATTTTCTCGTGTACTTTCTATCGTTTCAGCACCTGTACACAACACTTCACTGCTGCCAGAGTCAAGTCTACCTGGGTCCCCCACAGTGAATCATACACAGCAGGCTTGCACACCTGGCCTCTGCAGCACCTCATAGACCTGCTCTTCCACACCTCTGCAGCACACATAGACCTGCTCTTCCACACCTCTGCAGCACACATAGACCTGCTCTTCCACACCTGGCCTCTGCAGCACCTCATAGACCTGCTCTTCCACACCTCTGCAGCACCTCATAGACCTGCTCTTCCACACCTCTGCAGCACCTCATAGACCTGCTCTGCACCTCATCAGAAAGCACCCCCACCATCACTATGCGACAGCTGAAGGGGAAAGTGAAAGAGTCGCGCAAGGAGCGGCGTGACCGCAAACAGGAAAATTTGGCCAACAAGCAGAACATCATCAAAATTGTTCTGCCTGTGATGGCCTTGATCGTGTCGCTGATTGTGGGCTTTGTGTATCTCCAGACACGGCCCAGGGAAAATCAGTGAGGCTGTGAGTGACCGAGCCTCTGGCAGCGTGTAATTATGGGGTGGTGGTTGATACTCAGATGATGATACGGGAGAACTTTGCTTTGGGTCGCTTTGGGTCTGCTGTGATTTTACTGCATTCTCTTCCCCTTCCCCCCCATCCTTCTCCCAGCACTGTGATCATGCCTAGGGGTGTGGAGGCCTTTTTTGCGCTGTATAAATCATACAGTGTTTTATTCATGTGTGTGTTAAGAGACACACAAACAGGGAAAAAGTGTCAGTGCCCTGTAATCTTGAACATACCTTCCCCAGGATAGAACAAGCCTGAATAACTAAATTTTCTCCTGGGGTGGGGGGGCGGGGGGGTATGTTAGGGAAACAACAGTGCAATACCTTGTCCTACACATCAACAGTTCCAATTCTAAAACAAGGATATCATATAGGGCAATAGATCACAAATTCCTTTTTTTGTTAAGATATATACTTGACCAGGGAATATGATCAACTAAATGACAACTTTGGGAATCACAGTTTTGATAATTGAGGTGATGAGTGAACATGCAGTGTTTCTTGGATATATGATTATAAATCTGTTTTATTGTGGGTCTTTGGATCACAAGCAATCAAAAATGTCTGTCTGATGTTTCCCAGTGAATTGGCCATTTTGTCACATTTGCAGCACATTGCACTGACCTCTAAACTGGTGTACTCCCTGGCTTGACTTTGATCAAATCTTAGGAGATGCAGGGACTGGTGGAATAGTTCTTGATTATGTATCTTTGTATTTTGCCGTGTGTGTGTGTGTTGGGGGGGGTGCACACTTTTCCATTACAGCTACAATCTATTCTTGGTGAGCAGGTGAGCACAGAACTGACTGCTTGACCAAGGAAAGAATGTCATTTGGTTTGACTTGTATCTAAGCAGATCTGTAAGATTATGTAAACAAATACCCATGTCATCTTTATTATGCACATGTATACGCATGCTGACTTTTATAGTATACTATAAGGCAGGACATTTGATGATTTTTGTGTGTTATGATTCTTCATGTCTTTGCCGTTGTTTCTTGCACAGAATAATTATATTGGCAGTGTAGCTTCAAGAGTTACTCTGAGGTAAATCAGATCCAGTTCTTACATTACAATGTTGCCAAAATAACAAGATATTTGGTCAAACTGATTGGAAGCCAAAATATTGACCGATCTCTCTGGAATCAGAACTCATGCCAAGAATGTAAAACTTTCAACTGTTCCTCACTCTGTAAATTGTATCTGCTTTCCTAATACAAAAGTATTAAAGAAAAATAATATCTTTAATTTTCAATCAAACATGTAATGATCTGACTTGTTCTCCAGGCTAGATCTATCATTTTTGCATATTAAACTGAAAATAATGCTTCAAAAATATATATGTCTTCGGGACCTTTTGTTTTGGTTTTTTGCAAAGTGTGGGCAAGTCGTCTTGACCCATGCTGTAGACCTGCACAAAGCAGGAGGGAACTCTGTCAGACCCGTGAGCAGGAATTTGGGTGGTGTCTATGTAACTATTTTTTCTTAACCATTCTGAGCAGAAATTATGTATCGTGTTGAGTTTGAGACATAAATAAAGTTCTCCAAATTATTCTGATGTAATCTAAGACCTTTGTTCGTTTTTACTGGGAAAAATGGGTCCATGAGGCCGTGATGTGCTGTGAACTTCAAGCCCAAAACGTTGTCCCCACCCTTGAAAAGCCAAAATGCTGCTTCAAATGCTTAAAAGCCAAAATGTTGCTTCAAATGCTTAAGAGCCAAAATGTTGCTTCAAATGCTTAAAAGCCTAAATGCCTTTTTGAATGCCAAAAACAAGTCCAAATTCTTCCCCACATGCTCCTGTGTTATTTTATACCATTCAGCATTATTTGTTTTACAGGTTATCTATCTAAAGATCAAATGGGAAGACAGGATCACGAATGAAGAACTATGGAGAATGTGCAAAGTTGATGATCTGAAGTCTGTAGCTAGTAGCAATAGACTGCGCTGGTTTGGGCATGTTCAATGGAGAGCAGACCACCACATCATAAAAAGAGCAATGAACTTCGTAGTGGATGGAAAGAGACCAAAGGGAAGACCTAGCAAGACCTGGGCTACCTGTATTGCAGATGATCTTAGAGAAAGGGGCATAAATAAGGAGGAAGCTCAAAACAGAGAGAGATGGAGAAGGCTCATCAATGTTAAACCTCCCCTGAGAGAAACATGACAAAAAAGGAAGAAGAAGGTTATCTATTGCAGCTGATTTTTCAGGAATTACTAAGTTATACTCTTTCCATGAGAAATACCATGTTTTCACAGTGGTTTTGGTTTTCAAGGTGATTTTTGGAGCTTGTGTTGTCTGTTATTGCTGTGTATTACTGATATTTGAAGCTGTTTTTATTTAATTGCACATAACATTGCTCTTTTTTTTAAATGTATATTAATACATATGTGATCATGTATACATACATGTATTCTCAACACCTTTGTTCAGTAAAAGCTATTTATTCTGATTGATTAATGACCTGGTTAGTTTCATTTTCTACCTGATCTAAAGGTGTGTGTGTGGGGGGGGGGGGGGGGGGGGGGGGGGGGGATATGCAAGAGTTGCAGGCTGACTTTCTACAGGCTTATATCACTACTCACATTTTGGCAGCAAAAAAGTTCACTCTGGGCAGGTTTTCAGAACAAGAATGCAGAAAATAGTTCAACATTTGTGTTCTAGATGTATCAATACAGCATGTAGAAAATAGTTCAACATTTGTTTTCTAGATGTATCAATACAGCATGTAGAAAATAGTTCAACATTTGTGTTCTAGATGTATCAATGCAGCATGTAGAAAATAGTTCAACATTTGTGTTCTAGATATATCAATACAGCATGTAGAAAATAGTTCAACGTTTGTGTTCTAGATGTATCGATTCAGCATGTAGAAAACAGCCTTCTAGATGTATCAATTCCAGCTTTGTACTTTGTGCTAAAGATACAAAAGTTTTAATCACAAGACAAGGCGTACAGTCCAAATGTCTTCTAACTGAAGACTGACCAAGATCCACCTGTAGGAAAAAGCTATTTTGATTTAAAGCCACAATCTGTTTCACTCTGATTGTGTTGCTTTACACTAACAATGCAAAGAGTTTGATGCATATTTTATTTTCCTAAAGTGGCAGACAAGTTTTGCACTTTTTTTATTACTGCCATGAAAAATGACAGTTCAGAACTTGTTCATGGCTGGATGTGAATTGAAGCTGCACATGCAGAAGACAGCGCAGGGAAATCAGAGAAAAACACTGAGTGACTGGATGGTGTTGTGCTGAGTGAGTGAGTGAGTGAGTTGAGTGAGTGAGTGAGTGAGTTGAGTGAGTTGAGTGAGTGAGTAAGTTGAGTGAGTTGAGTGAGTGAGTGAGTAGACACATGGACAGTGTACATGTGAGGATGAGACTATAAACCGAGGTCCCGTGTGTGAATGCATGCAGAATATATTACGTACATGTTAAAGCCCGTTTTGCTTTTCAGAAGAGCAGGCTGTTGTGTGCCAGTGGGAATGGATGACAGACTTTACAAAACTGCATAATACACGGGGACAAGATGTATAAAAGCATGTTAGTGATTATTCCATTGTCCTCGAAATAAAAGAACAAAATGTTAAAAAGTGTCTGTGTCTGTGTGTGTGCATGATCAGATCAACTTATTGTCATCTGTTGATGTGGATCTGTTGAGCCCCCCCCCCCCCCCCCCCCCCCCCATCCCCTCCTCTCTCTCTCTCCCTGTCCCTCCCTATATATCTGTTTTCTTTGCTGAGTATTTTGTGTTCAAAATTGTTTACAATATTATATATTATAGTATGGAACTACGCACACATGAGATTTTTTTTTATTTTCAGTTCGTCTTCATGGAAATGCCAAGCGCTTTTTATAGTATAACTACAATCACCCTCTAGAAATTTTGTGCTTAATATTTCATTTTCTGTCACTCTCATCATCTCAAATCCATTTTTGGTATGCCTTAACTGTCCTCATAAAAGCACATGTCTGCTGATCTGGTCATATGAATGTATTCTGTGGAAGCATTCTCCTGACGTCATATGAATGTATTCTGTGGAAGCATTCTCCTGACGTCATATGAATGTACTCTGTGGAAGCATTCTCCTGACGTCCTATGCATGTACTCTGTGGAAGCATTCTCCTGACGTCATATGAATGTATTCTGTGGAAGCATTCTCCTGACATCATATGAATGTATTCTGTGGAAGCATTCTCCTGACGTCATATGCATGTACTCTGTGGAAGCATTCTCCTGCCAGGTCTGGTCAGTAGGAGACTGATGCTGTGACATGGTTTCAGAGCTGGAGATCTTTGTTTGCTATGTACTCATTTCATTTTTGTGTAGAGCTTTCCTTGTGTACTTTGTGTGTGTTTACAATGAAAGCATAATGATATTAGGTTTTAAAATTATACTGAGGTTTGGTTTGGGCCTAATATGTTTGGTTACATTGTTAGCCATGTAGTCATTTTTATGTTTTTCTTTACATGCGAATATTATGTCTGTTCACAATGAAAGCATAAACACATGATTTTTTTAAAAATTATATATTTGAATTGCACATGATTACTTTATTTGCTCTGTAAACTTTGTTTGTTTATATATATAATATAATGATATATATATATATATATATATATATATATTATAATTATATGTTATATGATTTCTTTTGTATTTTACATGTATTATGCCTTCTTTTTCTGCTCTTCCATAACTCCTGAAGAAGTCATTGGCACTACACTGAAGTTTTCAGGCTGTGTCTCTTAACAAAGTTTAACCCGGTGGAGCTCATCCCTCTCCAGGCACAGGCTGCATGCTGGGTTGGTTTGTGTTTCTGCAATCGACCAAACACTGACATCAGTTACGAGATCTTTAATGCGAATATTTGATCTTCTGCATTCACGCACGTATACACGGAAGGAATTAAGGCTTTGGCAGGTCTGCACTTTTAAATTGACCCAGAATAGTGTTGAAATCCACACCCTTAGTTCAGCAGATGTCGTTACTGAGATTTAAACCCATGACTTCATGGACCCCTGGGATAAAAGTTCTCTAAGCTGTAGCATAGAGCATGAACTCCTGGTTGTGGGGGAGGGATAGCCTGGTTACAGCATGAACTCATGGTTGTGGGGGAGGGATAGCCTGGTTACAGCATGAACTCATGGTTGTGGGGGAGGGATAGCCTGGTTACAGCATGAACTCATGGTTGTGGGGGAGGGATAGCCTTGTGGTTACAGCATGAACTCCTGGTTGTGGGGGAGGGATAGCCTGGTTACAGCATGAACTCCTGGTTGTGGGGGAGGGATAGCCTTGTTACAGCATGAACTCCTGGTTGTGGGGGAGGGATAGCCTGGTTACAGCATGAACTCATGGTTGTGGGGGAGGGATAGCCTTGTGGTTACAGCATGAACTCCTGGTTGTGGGGGAGGGATAGCCTTGTGGTTACAGCATGAACTCGTGGTTGTGGGGGAGGGATAGCCTTGTGGTTACAGCATGAACTCATGGTTGTGGGGGAGGGATAGCCTGGTTACAGCATGAACTCATGGATGTGGGGGAGGGATAGCCTTGTGGTTACAGCATGAAGTTGTGGGGGAGGGATAGCCTGGTTACAGCATGAACTCATGGATGTGGGGGAGGGATAGCCTTGTTACAGCATGAACTCCTGGTTGTGGGGGAGGGATAGCCTGGTTACAGCATGAACTCATGGATGTGGGGGAGGGATAGCCTGGTGGTTACAGCATGAACTCCTGGTTGTGGGGGAGGGATAGCCTTGTTACAGCATGAACTCATGGTTGTGGGGGAGGGATAGCCTTGTTACAGCATGAACTCCTGGTTGTGGGGGAGGGATAGCCTGGTGGTTACAGCATGAAGTTGTGGGGGAGGGATAGCCTTGTTACAGCATGAACTCATGGTTGTGGGGGAGGGATAGCCTTGTTACAGCATGAACTCATGGTTGTGGGGGAGGGATAGCCTTGTTACAGCATGAACTCATGGTTGTGGGGAGGGATAGCCTTGTTACAGCATGAACTCATGGTTGTGGGGGAGGGATAGCCTTGTTACAGCATGAACTCATGGTTGTGGGGGAGGGATAGCCTTGTTACAGCATGAACTCATGGTTGTGGGGGAGGGATAGCCTTGTTACAGCATGAACTCATGGTTGTGGGGGAGGGATAGCCTTGTTACAGCATGAACTCATGGTTGTGGGGGAGGGATAGCCTTGTGGTTACAGCATGAACTCATGGTTGTGGGGGAGGGATAGCCTTGTGGTTACAGCACGAACTCATGGTTGTGGGGGAGGGATAGCCTTGTTACAGCATGAACTCCTGGTTGTGGGGGAGGGATAGCCTGGTTACAGCATGAACTCCTGGTTGTGGGGGAGGGATAGCCTTGTTACAGCATAAACTCCTGGTTGTGGGGGAGGGATAGCCTGGTTACAGCATGAACTCATGGTTGTGGGGGAGGGATAGCCTTGTGGTTACAGCATAAACTCCTGGTTGTGGGGGAGGGATAGCCTTGTTACAGTATGAACTCATGGTTGTGGGGGAGGGATAGCCTTGTTACAGTATGAACTCCTGGTTGTGGGGGAGGGATAGCCTTGTTACAGTATGAACTCCTGGTTGTGGGGGAGGGATAGCCTTGTGGTTACAGCATGAAGTTGTGGGGGAGGGATAGCCTGGTTACAGCATGAACTCACGGTTGGACAGTGTGGATTCTAACCACCACTTTGACGTCTGTTCAAGGGGATTTCCCCCCTTGAACTTAACATCAGTACTGACTCCCCTCCCCAAAATTCCTTCAGATGAGACTATAAACTGAGGCCCCATGTACAAACATAATTATACAGAACACCTTGTGAACATGTTAAAACTCATTCTGCTAGTTGGAAGAGTGAGCCTTTTCATGCTTGTAGGAATGGGTGACAGTTGTGTGTTTTAAACAAACACATGCACTCTGGTGTCTGGTGTAGAGCCTTTTCATGCTTGTAGGAATGGGTGACAGTTGTGTGGTGTGTGTGTGTGTGTGGGGGGGGGGGGGGGTTAAACAAACACATGCACACTGGTGTCTGGTGTAGAGCCTTTTCATGCTTGTAGGAATGGGTGACAGTTGTGTGTGTGTGTGTGTGTGTGTGTGGGGGGGGGGGGGGGTTAAACAAACACATGCACACTGGTGTCTGGTGTAGAGCCTTTTCATGCTTGTAGGAATGGGTGACAGTTGTGTGTGTGTGTGTGTGGGGGGGGGGGGGGGGTTAAACAAACACATGCACTCTGGTGTCTTGTGTAGAGCCTTTTCATGCTTGTAGGAATGGGTGACAGTTGTGTGTGTGTGTGTGTGGGGGGGGGGGGGGGGGGTAAACAAACACATGCACTCTGGTGTCTGGTGTAGAGCCTTTTCGTGCTTGTAGGAATGGGTGACAGGTGTGGGAGTGTTTTAAACAAACACATGCACTCTGGTGTCTGGTGTAGAGCCTTTTCATGCTTGTAGGAATGGGTGACAGTTGTGTGTTTTAAACAAACACATGCACTCTGGTGTCTGGTGTAGACATCACCCTGAAGTTGGCATTCAGCTACCTTAATCATGGGCAAGGGTGGATAAGCACGTCTCTCCACTGGTGAACCTCGGAGCTCTAGCCAAGGAACATAAAAAATAATAATAATAATAATAATAGAGGCCATTGCTAGATTGTTTGTTTCCATTATGCAGGTTTGTCTTTGGTCCGTTCAAGATAAACACAACTGTCTGAGGACACACAATTCTATAGCAGCATGTCCTTGGATTGACGACAGGCTGTTTCAGAGGATTGTCCCCACCACCACCCCTTCGCAATGTCACCCGGATTCACTGATGTCGTGATGGATTACTCTGCAGCTGGACTGTCTGTTACATTGTACATACAGGATTTATCTGTTGCTGGTGTCTGGATTCCACACTGATAATGATTATTTTTTCATTGTTGTAGTCACAGCTCTGGTGTAGCCCCTGCAGTCAGCTGGGATATAATTAAACAATATTGTGATAACTGATATGGATATTTGTTGTTCTCTTATTATGTGACATGGCAGACAGGATGGGCAGAGGTTGGAGTGTGAATCCATGATGTGACAGCAGTTCAGGCCATGCTTCCATCTCTGCTGAGGTGTCTGGCAGGGTTGTTTCCCCTGAAGTTAACACAGGCTTTGAATTGGCTCCTCAAAGCCCTTGGGATGAGACAATAAACTGAAGCGCCGAGGGTGACCGTGTGCATCATGGAAAACCCAATCATCTTTCATAGTAAGCCGGCAATTGCATGTATGACATGAACACACCCAGCATGCAGTCTTGAGAGAAATGGACTCCACCAAGTTCAGCTTACTTAAGATGTACGTACAGTCTGAAAATGTCAGTGCAGTAAGCCAGTGACTTCTGAACCAGTCAAGCAGTTCAGGGAGAGTTCAGGGAGCCCTCAGTGGCATTTTCACTGATATGCTGCCGTGAGGCCACCATCCAGATGACATCTACACTGCTCCAGGTGTTTTTCTCAAGTACCCTTTTGATGCAACTCAAAACTAATAGGACTTTACCTTCTAAGCCCCTCAGGGCTGAACGTGCAGGTGTGATCCTGACACAGTCAAGTGACATGCTGACGTCTACTGGTGAGGCAGACTGGCTTGTTGTGAGTGAATGTGCTTACATTGGGGCATTGACAAATGCTGAAATCCTATGCAGATTTCTCTGCGTGAAATTCGGGCTGCTCTCCCCGGGGAGAGCGCGTCGCCACAAGAGCAGCGCTACCCTTTTCTTTCTTTTTTTTTGGTCTGCATCTGCATTTGTTTCCATATCAGAGTGGCTTTTTTTAAAAGAATTTTGCCAGGGACAGCTATCGTGTTACCGTTGGTTCTTTTTCGTGCGCTGAATAATTTTGTATAACATACGGGACCTCGGTTTATCGTCTCATCCGAAAGACTAACGCCCAGACCACCACTCATGGTCTAATGGATGGGGGAAAAGTTTTGGGACCAAACAGGATTCGAACCACCGCACACTTCCAACCCGGACTTTTCGCTTTCTAGACAGACGCGTTACCTCTAGACCAGGGATCCACTGTTGGCATGGTTGGCAAGATCTCATGGTGACCTCAGTTTCGGTGTGCCATACACTTCCGTGCCTGCAGCGATTCCGTGTCCATCCCTACCAGGCTAGAATGATCATGGGATGGAGGCTCACGGGAGAAGAGAGTTGGAGGGACACAGCGATTGTCGCCCCTCTGTATGGGTGTCTCACACAGTCTGCTTCCGCGACATAGCCACCATTGTCCTCAGAAGGGGCTAGTAAGGAGGTGGACTTCTGCCTATGTTCGTTTAGACCAAGCACCACTGAACACCACCAAAGTGACCCGGCAGCAGTGCAAAGGCCCCTCTGGTTGGTGACCCTACGGCGGCCTAACACCGATAAGCTCTATGGTGACTCCTGACCCTAATGCTACGCTAATCATGGCATGCCTGGGTAGGGCTGGAGAAGAGATGGGAATGAGCGGCCTGGAAGCAGCAGGACAGAAACGTCACAGAAGAAGAGGCAGCTAACTGCCTTTACACTCCACTGACGATAAACCCTACCCGATGAACTTGAAGGACTGGGGTTGTTTCAGCCCCTGTACATGTGAGTAGCTAGGACAAATCTGTCCAATCTGAAGTGGTTACTGGGGCGGGACAGCCTAGGCAGTAGTGGTCAGAGGGTTTCACTCGTCACCTGACTGCCTGGGCCGGCACCACCCAGGCACCGCTAAAGGAACTGTTCCCCTGGAGTTAGCATCAGCACCAACTCCACTCCCCCGTCAGTCCTTCGGATGAGACTCTAAACTAAGACCCCAGGTGCGAATGCACACAGAACATCTTGCACACACGCTAAAACCCGTTCCACTTTTCGTGTGCCGGTTGAAACGGATGACAATCTTTTTATCTTTTACAAACACATGCGAAGTCGTGATTAGACACCATCCCCGAAGTCAGAATGTGGCTACCTTCATAGTGGTTAAAAATGGTCGCATGTATACACAAATCTGATCATTGGTGAACACAGGAGCTGTAAGCCAGGAAGGCACAAAGCAACAAAGTTGTGAAGCCTACTCATCATCAGAGGAGGACCCTGGAGTCCTGAAACAATGTCTGGAAGCTACAGCAATCAGTGGACGACTCAACATCATTGAACACGCTTTGTAGACTGCAGCCATCCAGCAATGCTGTGGCCCACAACGCGGACTGTGAGTGACCCTCTGGCTGCTCCACGTCCCGTTTTGCATCACACATGTATAGGGCACATACATGACCCCAAGGCAGCGAGACGTTCACATTCTCTTTGAAAATACGGGCAGTGTGGGCACGCTCTGCAAAGAGGACAGGCGCCAGACATCCACGCCGAGAAGTCTGCCCTGGCTGCAGTAGCGGGCTGCAATGCAATGCAATGCAATGCAATGCAACACACTACACTACACTACACTACAACACAATACAATAACAGGACTGCTACTACTTCTTCTTCCACTGCTACTGCTAGTACAAGCACAACCACCACCACCACCACTACTACTACCATCACTCCTAGTACTATTATTACTACTACTACTACTACTAAATGGAATTTATATAGTGCTATATCTTGCAAAAAGAAATCAAAGCACTACTACTGCTAGTACTACTACTCTTGATACTGCTGCGACTATTGCCCCTACTATGACCACTACTATTGCTACCTATACTACTACTAGGCCTACCACCACCACCACTACCAAAATAATGCTAAAGTCCACGAGTAATCTGTGGAAGGAGACTCCTGACCACCAAGGTGGGAGATAAACACAGACGCCATGCATGCACAAGTCCTCCATTGTGCTGGAAGGCATTGTCAGATTTCACGGTTTTTCTGAAAGGCAACATGATGGCCCATTCGCGTGCCACCACTGCCACAGTCTGTGCTAGTGATCCGAAGCGTGCGCGCACGCGCGCGCGCGCGTGTGTGTGTGTGTGTTTGCGCGCGCGAGATTGCATGCACCTGGGCGAACCTGCGTGCACCAGTGAAGCAGGTCAGTGCGTGCATACATGGTATGGGCATGTCACAAGATCCAAAGGACTGGCAAAGACAGTTTTACAAGGCACTGTCCAAGGAGGAAGAAGAAGAGGCAGACCAAGGAAGAGCTGGGAGGATAACATCAGCGAATGGACAGGCCTAGAACTCAACAAAACCCTGAGAAAGGCAGAACAGAGAGAGGAATGGATGGAACTGGTTGTTGAGTCTTTGAGGGTGCCCCCACGGTCGTCAGACTACGGGACAGATATATATATATATATATATATATATATATATATATATATATATATATATCCCACCCAAAAAACAAAATTAAAAAATCAAACCAAATGAAAAAACCATCAATCGAAAACGCTGAGGGCAGGGTACCCCCATGACACACACACACACACACAAGCACGCAGATATCTCCTCTGTCAGTTACATGACAGCGAAAAAAGAATAGAAAGCAACACTGCAATAAAGAGCGCCCCCCCCCCCCCCCTCACCACACAAAAAATCTAGAACATGACCCTATCTCTCTCCCCAACACACACACACACACACACACGACATCCTTCGTGTGTTTATCCACAGACACACACAAGCACGCAGATACATTATTAATGTGTTAGCATGTCAATCCTTGGAGAGAGAGAGAGAGAGAGAGAGAGAGAGAGAGAGAGAGAGAGAGAGAGAGAGAACTGGTTTGACAGGAATAAATATTACTTTTCCTTCCTGCAGGGGGTCCGGCCTTCACGTAGGCTACACAGCACTGTACCCACACACACACACACACACATCTCAGGGTCAGCCATTCCCAGCTCTTCACACAAGGTTGCTGGTGGAGGCTTTACACGTTGCCAAGAATTATTGTTAATGCCACTTCATCACTCCAGGTTTTCACAACTCCTGTCACTCCATCTAGCTGCCAACCTAAGCTGGAAAACAAACCCAGCAGCAAATCGCCAAGGGATTCTGAACGCTGACAGGAAATAAAACCTCCTGCACCCAAAAATAAAGAACGGATAACAAAAATGTTCAACAATATAAAGGCTGACACTGAAGGCTCACTGTTATAGGCTACTTAACTTGACTTCTTCCACATAATCCTTGAAGAGTCTTAAGGCACTGCACTGGGGTTTGTTAGTTGTTTTAAAGGGCAAATGGAACTTGGTGGACCCATCCTTTTCTGAGAATATCCCTCTCATTTTATTACCTCTTTTATGTTGAAGATAAAGTCATCAGTAGGCCTACTCGTTTGGATCATTTTACATTCCGTCTCCCTGTGCATACGGTTTTGTCAATTTTGTCGTCGGTTCCCACCGACGCACAAAGGCCTCCTCTTCCAAACGGCTGAATAGATTTAACGTGTATGTATGCATGCGGAAGATGTTCTGCTTGCATTCACACACGGGACTTCGGTTGATAGTCTTTATTTATTTATTCTTTTATATCGAGGATAATGGAATAAGCACTCATGTGCTTTTTTACATCCAGTCCCCCGTGTGTATGCAGTTTTGTAAATTTTGTCATCTGTTCTCACCGAAACACAATGGCCTACTCTTTCGAAAAGCGGAACAGGATTTAACGTGTGCCCAAGATGTTCTGCGTGCGTTCGCACACGGGGCCTCGGTTTATAGTCTTCTTGGAAGGACTTTTGGGGAAGTGGAGTCGGCACTGATGTCAACTCCAGAGGAAAAATCCTCTTGAACGGAATTCGAACCCGGGTCGTCAAATTGCGAGCGCAACATTCTAACCACTAGGCTCTCCTCATCATCCCAACCACAGTGAGGATCCAAAGCTTGACCGTTGAGCATTCCAAGGTAGAAGACTCGTGCATCCATAACATTACTATGGCATGTGCTGGGGACATGGTCGGTGCACGAATCATGGAGTAGGATGGCTACAACTAGTCAGGTGTCTCCCTAGACCCTAGGAGCCCTGGCCGGGGTATAGCAGACAGGCGCACTCTGAACACTTTCCAACAGCAACTCTTGTGGCAAGAAAAGTAATCCTTCATCTTGGGACTCAAAGAGCGCGTGTGGATCGATTTATTGATTGATTTTTCCAAATAGTTAGGTGTACCCTTTCACAAACCTGACATGTTATTGATTGATTTTTCCAAATAGTTAGGTGTACTCTTTCACAAACCTGACATGTTATTGATTGATTTTTCCAAATAGTTAGGTGTGCTCTTTCACAAACCTGACATGTTATTGATTGATTTTTCCAAATAGTTAGGTGTACTCTTTCACAAACCTGACATGTTTTATTGATTTTTCCAAATAGGTGTACTCTTTCACAAACCTGACATATTTTATTGATTTTTCCAAATAGTTAGGTGTGCTCTTTCACAAACCTGACATGTTATTGATTGATTTTTCCAAATAGTTAGGTGTACTCTTTCATAAACCTGACATGTTTTATTGATTTTTCCAAATAGTTAGGTGTACTCTTTCACAAACCTGACATGTTATTGATTGATTTTCCCAAATAGGTGTACTCCTTCACAAACCTGACATGTTATTGATTGATTTTTCCAAATAGTTAGGTGTACTCTTTCACAAACCTGACATGTTATTGATTGATTTTTCCAAATAGTTAGGTGTACTCTTTCACAAACCTGACATGTTATTGATTGATATTCCAAATAGTTAGGTGTACTCTTTCACAAATATGACATGTTATTGATTGATTTTTCCAAATAGTTAGGTGTACTCTTTCACAAACCTGACATGTTATTGATTGATTTTTCCAAATAGTTAGGTGTACTCTTTCACAAACCTGACATGTTATATATTGATTTTTCCAAATAGTTAGGTGTGCTCTTTCACAAACCTGACATGTTTTCTTTCACCCAACAACATTTAGCTCAGCATGCTAAGAACGCGGCATGTCAGTCATTGAGACAAGTCATTGAGGGACAGACTATTTATTCCCTGCGCTGTGCTAATGCAGCTGTTTGACTCCTTGATTAGGGGGTAGTACACTTATCTGTTTTATCTTGTAAGGTGCTGGTGAAGACAGCTTACGGAAATCATAAACACTTTGAGCATTGGGAAAAGAAGTACCCCCGCCCCCTTTCCTGTCCAAGTGTTCAGATGCTGGTTGCATTCGAGCAGTGTTTGTCCGTCATCCTCATCGGTGTGTGTGTGTGTGTGTGTGAGCTGCTGATGTTGCTGCTGTAGTTAGTTTGGTGTGGGTTGACTTCTTGTTGCTATCTTGTGTCGTTTTCTGCCTTATTTGTTATTACTTTTTTGTTTGATTTTGTATGTAGGCTTATGCTTTTCTTCGTAGCTTTATTTTGTTGCTTCCTTTTTGCCTTATTTCACCTAACATTTATGATGTGGAGATTAGCACAGAGGAGAGCAAGGTCATGGTAACCAGCACCAGTGACGACGTTACATGAACGTCATGAAGGGCCAACAACTTCAAGTAGGCAACACCCTTTCCAATGTTTGCCCCCACGCTGATCAAAGATGGCCGCTCTACAGCCGAAGTAAAGATCAGACCAGCCCTTGCAACTTCAGCAATGGCAAAGTTGACCAAGGTGTGGAAAAGCAAGGAGATCCCTTCCCCACAAAGCTGGAGGTGGTCAGGGCGCTGGTCATGTCCATACAGCTGAAGCACGGGTGTGAAAGCTGGACCTTGCCTGCAGACCTGGACAAGGAAGTCTCAACCCTGGAAAGGAAATCCTTCACAAGGCTTCTACGTGTTTCCTGGCGGAACCAGGGAGTCAGTGGGGAAGGCAAGAGGTGACGGTCATGGAGGCTGGCCACAGCAACAAACACACCCTCCGGGCTGGTGTTGTCACACAGGAGGAGGAGGAAGCTGGCCTGGTGTGTTTTTTGAAAAAATCTTTTATTTCGAGGATAATGGAATAAGCACTCGTATGCTTTTTTCATCCAGTCCCCGTATGTATGCAGTTTTGTCAATTTTTCATTCGTTCCCACCGGCACACAATGGCCTACTCTTACGAAAAGGGTTTTAACCTGTGCCCAAGATGTTCTGCAAGATGTTTGGTTACATCGTGCGTCACAGCTCTCTTGCCAACACACTATGGTGCAGGGGGCAGAGGGAAGAAGCAGAGAAGCAGGGACAGACAGACAGACAGAGAGAGAGAGAGAGAGAGAGAGAGAGAGAGAGAGAGAGAGAGAGAGAGAGAGAGAGAGAGAGAGAGAGAGCAGTGGCTGCACAGCATCAGAGACTGGGCTGCAGTGGACATGGCTGTGCTGTTGCTGTGAACGGCTGAAGACAGACCAGCCTGCAGTGAACTGGTGAGAACAGTCTTGGTCAACCGACTGCTGATGCTGATCCTTGGAAATAAGATGATTATTATTAGCATCTCTCTCTCTCTCTCTCTCTCCATTCCAGAACTGACAGTCGTGTTTGGATTCATTAACATCTTTACTTGGAACATTTTGTTAACGGTCAAACAGCTGCAGACAGAATATCTTACAGTGCAAGTAGTCCAAATGTCTGAACAAACTGAACACAGAAACCAAACTAAATTCTCCAGAAGTCTTTAAAAAAAAATCCAACAAACATCAAAGCTCGAAAGGGAGCTAAGAAATGACAGAACTCAAGCCTAAGGCAAACTAAATCTTGCAGCCTGCTTGAATTGACTGATGCCTGAAAAACCAAATCTGCGCGCGCTTGTGTGTGTGTGTGTGTGTGTGTGGTGTGTGTGTGTGTGTGCGTGTGTGCACGCTCTCTCTCTCTCTCATCTTTGCTGGAAAGGAAACGGAGGAGGCCCTTTTTTCATGCCACTGCCATTGAAATTCTCAGAGGGCTAACTGACTACGAAGAGGGCATGACCCCAGACACTGACAGGATCCACATGGTCATTCCGACATGCGGGCCAGAGAGTCTGGGAGTGTGGCAGTGGTGTGAAGTGGTCCTGACCAAGATCACTTCCCTGTTCAGCCCTCCTCATGAGACACATCTTGGTTTCACCAAACTATAACTGTTGAGACAATCATACATGTACACACTTTCAGTGCAGCAACAACAAGCTAAAAGCTTATAGGCTAGTATGTTCAACAGCAATGACGGGTTCGGTCTTTACACTTGGCAGCTGGTAGATAGAAAAATGGAAAAGTGATTTTTTGGTAACACCTTTGACAACAAATATTAGGTTTGAATTATCCCTTCAAAAGTCACTGCACTCGACATTTAGTTAGAACAATCTCATGTGTCGAACCATTGCCACAGTAAAATCTGTCACGTTAATTAAACATAATGATAATAGAAAATGAATTAACAGAGTAAAATCTTAAACAAAATAATTATAGAAAATGAATTAACAGAGTGAAATCCTAAACATAATAATTATAGAATATGAATTAATAGAATGAAATCAGTCAAGTTAAACATAATAATTATAGAAAATAAATTAACAGATCGAAATCTGTCAATTTAAACATACTGATTATAGAAAATGAATTAATAGAATGAAATCAGTCAAGTTAAACATAATAATTATAGGAAATAAATTAGCAGATCGAAATCTGTCAATTTAAACATACTGATTATAGAAAATGAATTAACAATCCCATTAAACACAATAATGACATGCTGGACCTATATCCCATCCAGAGATCAGTTCATGTCAGCTGTCTGACTGTGTGGCAGCCTGTTGTAAAACAGCCTTTCAGATCAGCTGTCTGACTGTGTGGCAGCCTGTTGTAAAACAGCCTTTCAGATCAGCTGTCTGACTGTGTGACAGCCTGTTGTAAAACAGCCTTTCAGATCAGCTGTGTGGCAGCCTGTTGTAAAACAGCCTTTCAGATCAGCTGTGTGACAGCCTGTTGTAAAACAGCCTTTCAGATCAGCTGTCTGACTGTGGCAGCCTGTTGTAAAACAGCCTTTCAGATCAGCTGTCTGACAGCCTGTTGTAAAACAGCCCTTCAGATCAAGGGCAGGAACGAAATGTGGACACAAACTTATGTCAATTTATTCAGTATATTTCATTCAGCTAAAACAAAAATCCACCCAAATAAAAAAAAAAACACTGAAAACTTTCCAAACTTACAGGAAAATTCTCTCAAAGATGAGGAAAACTGGACAACAAATGAAACAGCTTACAACAATAAACTTCCTTTTGTGGTGATTGCCTATCTTACAACTCTCCATAGACATCAACAAGTAATACCTTTACAGTCGTTGAGCTTCTAGACAGCTCTTCAATGTACAATTCTAAAGCAATACCTCGGTCCTTTCCCCTTCTCTGCAGCTGTTCAGTGGACCATTTCCCGACAGGCCACAAAGCCACACAAGAGTGGCCAACCAGGAGCCCACACTCCCTCAGGTCAGGCCAAAGGCACGATTCTGCTCAACAACTCCTCCAATGCTGCCTTTGACAGACCCATGTTTTACTGATCATAATTTACTTTTTACTTTCTGATACACCATTCTCGAGTGATGAAGAAGCTGTTACTGGTAACGGGTAGTTGTTTTCTGGCTTGTTACTGTTATGCAGCTAAGACTGGCCCTTTGGCTGGGTACAAAATGTGTCATATCCCTGATTTCCTTAGGGAAAGGATCCCCCAACAGAACTCCGTGTACAAACCCAACATGAAAGGAAGAGCTGCAAGGATAGAGATAAGGGGGGGGGGGTGGGGGGATGTTAAGGAGAGGGAAAGCAGTGGCGCAGCAGCAGACTAGTGGAGGTGAGGGGTCACTGAAACAGGCGCCCCCCCCTCCCCTCTCCTCCATCCCGGCTGAAAGTCACTGTGGAACCCCAAGTACACACAGCTGGAGAGGACTGCTGGCATTCCTTATTCCAATACTGACAGAGAGAGAGAGAGAGAGAGAGAGAGAGAGAGAGAAGAGATAGAAGAGAGAGAGAGAGAGAGAGAGAGACAATGACAAAGTTTATTGTGATAGCAAGATACCCATTCACAAGGGGACAGTGGGAGGGGGCGGCACAAAACATATATCTTTAACCGAGAACTCAATTGATTACAGCCAAAACGTCACATGCATGGATTCCATAAATGGTTATAGGACAGATTAAAACATCAATTTTTTCCCCATAAAATTGCAAAGAGCAATGGGAAAGAGAGAGAGAGAGAGAAGAAGAGAGAGAGAGAGAGAGAAGGAGAGAGAGAGAGAGAGAAGAAAAAACAAGCAACAAAGTTATACAGTTTGCAAGATAGCCATCTTTCCCTCAGCCAAGTATACTTATTTTACACCCCCCCACCTCCCAAGGAAGAAGGAAAAAGAAAGAAAGAAGGGAGAAAAGAAAACAGACAGCCGAAAAGAGAAAAAAAAATAAAACGAGAGAAGGAAAGAAAGCCAAACAAAAAAGAAGCGCCAGCACTTAGGAGGTGATCAACGGAACATCCTCCCTGTCTGTCTGTCTGTCTGCCCTGACAATGACTGACGACCTCAGCCCCCAACACTCCCTCACCACAAGACAACACTGGCCACAGCTGGACATGGGCAGGCTCTGAGGGGTCAGTGGGTGTATGGGGTGCACTGGCTGCAGTGCTCTGTCCATCTTTCCAGAACGGGTCATCAGTCCAGTGGTTCTGATCCATAGGCCTACCATATCCGCTGCAGTATTTCCGGGGCTAAATGTGCACTCTATACGCCTACAACCCGGAAAATTTCCCAGGTGTTGAACCAAGTAAACAAGCCAGCTTCCCTGACTACAGTTAAAGGGAAATAACTCCAAAATTAGTGGAGATCACTCTCCTGTTGCTTGGCAACATCCAGCTGCAAAAACTGTGGCCAAAACCATCGTTTATTTCGCTCGTATTTTGTGTTTTTATGCACGACTGCTTGGGCAGTTCTTATTCAAAATGGCTGACACTTCTTGTTGAAGGCATCAATAACTACACACAGCTGTAAAAGTGGCAAATGAAACTTTGAATTTACCTGACAGTGATGAAAATGATCGCGTATGATTCAGTAGATAGTGCATTTAAAAAACAATGAATGAGATTTGGCCTGGACTTATGTTTGACGTTATTGAGATGGAGAGTACTCAGATTGACAGTGGTGATGAAGAAAGTGTACCTTTTTGTCGAATTTTTACATTTTAAATATATTTCGCAGTGAAATATCATGCTAACTAATTTGAGCTTGCCTCAAAGCAATGTACAATATATATACTGTCACTGGGTAGACTATCAGGATTATTCATGCAGCAATTTCTGAGTAAGAGGGATATGAACATAGCAAGTGGTACATAAGAATTTTATTCTCCGGCATATAGTGTGCACTTGCACTGGGCAGTTAAGAGGTTAAATAAATGACCAAGTTTATGGATAGACAGAAAGATACACAAATAGATCTGTAGTACAGTCAGGATGGATTCACAAAACTGCCTTTTTTTTTATCAAGCTTAGAGCTACTATCACCCATTTTCAAATTGTTGTTAAGAGTAAAGTAGCTGGCCACTAATTTTGCACAGATTTGATTTAATCAGTCAAAATACAAAAGCAACATTGTTTTGACAACAATCAGGGGGTTACCCGAGTTACAACCGACTTTTGAGTTAAACAAGACTTTCAATGCTACATTGAGCCCCCTTCCTCCCTCCCCTAAAGAAACTATTCATAAAGTTCTGAAGTGGAGAGAGAGAGAGAGAGAGAAGAGAGAGAGAGAGAGAGAGAGAGAGAGAGAGAGAAGAGAGAGAAGAGAGAGAGAGGAGAGAAGAGAGGAGAGAGAGAGCAGTTTTTACAACAATCAGGGGAACAAATCCGAGTGACAACCCAATGTTGACGAAATCACGACCTGACAGCTACTTTGAGCCCCTTTCCTCCTTCCTTGTCAACCAACATGGCCACTAAGTTGGGAGGGATGCAGAGCTGGCCCCTACCTTTTGTTCACTTTTCCCTCTCCTAAAGGTCCCAGAGAGGGTGGTCCCAATCTTCAGGGATGGGGTATTATGCTGTCCCAGCATTAAGCAGCTTCATTATTTTGAACTTTCCATACCCCCCCCCCCTCCCCAGGTATAGCTGGTTCAGTCTTTTGAGAAAGATGGATGGCTTTAACATGTGTGCAAAATGTCAAGCCTGTGTTGGCACCTCAGCACCTCAGTTTACTGTCTGCACATGGCACCTCAGTTTACTGTCTGCACACGGCACCTCAGTTTACTGTCTGCACACGGCACCACAGTTTACTGTCTGCACACGGCACCTCAGTCTACTGTCTGCACACGGCACCTCAGTTTACTGTCTGCACACGGCACCTCAGTTTACTGTCTGCACACGGCACCTCAGTTCTCAGTTTACTGTCTGCACACGGCACCTCAGTTTACTGTCTGCACACGGCACCTCAGTCTACTGTCTGCACACGGCACCTCAGTTTACTGTCTGCACACGGCACCTCAGTTTACTGTCTGCACACGGCACCTCAGGAGGCACCGTGGTCGAGTGGTTTAGGCGGACGACTCGTGATCCAGAGGTCGCGGGTTCGATCCCGCTCGGCTCGGTGTTGTGTCCTTGGGAAAGACACTTTACTCCTATTTTCCTAACTCCACCCAGGTGTACAAGTGGGTACCAGCTCTGCTGGGGAAGTATCTGGCGACAGACTAGCGTCCTGTCACAGGGGTGGTAAAAAAACCCATCAGTTCGCTTAACGCTACAGAAACCGGGATAAGCTCCGGCTCTATGGTCCTTCTGGATCGAAAGAACATACTACTACTTACACGGCACCTCAGTTTACTGTCTGCACACGGCACCTCAGTTTACTGTCTGCACACGGCACCTCAGTTTACTGTCTGCACACGGCACCTCAGTTTACTGTCTGCACACGGCACCACAGTTTACTGTCTGCACACGGCACCTCAGTCTACTGTCTGCACACGGCACCTCAGTCTACTGTCTCATCGACAGGATCTGTAAGGGAGTGGAACTCTGGGGGAGAAAGTCCCTCTGTTAACTCCAGGGGAGAAAATCCCTCTGTTAACCCCAGGGGAGAAAGTCCCTCTGTTAACTCCAGGGGAGAAAGTCCCTCTGTTAACTACAGGGGAGAAAGTCCCTCTGTTAACCCCAGGGGAGAAAGTCCCTCTGTAAACTCCAGGGGAGAAAGTCCCTCTGTAAACTCTGGGGGAGAACGTCCCTCTGTTAACTCCGGGGGAGAAAATCCCTCTGTTAACTCCGGGGGAGAAAGTCAGAAAGTCCCTCTGTTAACTCCGGGGGGAAAGTCCCTGTTAACTCCGGGGGAGAAAATCCCTCTGTTAACTCCGGGGGAGAAAGTCAGAAAGTCCCTCTGTTAACTCTGGGGGAGAAAATCCCTGTTAACTTTGGGGGAGAAAATCCCTCTGTTAACTCCGGGGGAGAAAGTCAGAAAGTCCCTCTGTTAACTCTGGGGGAGAAAATCCCTGTTAACTCTGGGGGAGAAAGTCCCTCTGTTAACTCCAGGGGAGAAAGTCCCTCTGTTAACTCTGGGGGAGAAAGTCCCTCTGTTAACTTCGGGAGTAGAAAGTCCCTCTGTTAACTCTGGGGGAGAAAGTCGGAAAGTCCCTCTGTTAACTCCGGGGGGGAAAGTCCCTGTTAACTCTGGGGGAGAAAGTCCCTCTGTTAATTGTGGGGGAGAAAGTCCCTATGCTAACTCTGGGGGAGAAAGTCCCTATGCTAACTCTGGGGAGAAAGTCCCTCTGTTAACTCCAGGGGAGAAAGTCCCTCTGTTAAGTCCAGGGTAGAGAGTCCCCATGTTAAATCCAGGGGAGAGAGTCCCCATGTTATGTCCAGGGGAGAGAGTCCCCATGTTATGTCCAGGGGAGAGAGTCCCCATGTTAAGTCCAGGGGAGAGAGTCTCCTCAAACAGGTAGCTCAGCACAGACTAAACTGCACGCCCTTAGAGAACACGTGAAACGTTCTAACCACGAAACTGATGCCCTTACTTCAGTCAAAAACCATCTGCTAAGCCCATTATTATCTGGTCTTAGTTTCTCCATCACAAAATGCCAAATACCACCCCCCCCCCCCCCCGAAAAACAAAGAAAAACGCAGCTGACTTATTACTGTAAGCATCCCCCCATGCACCTGTTCCCTGTGTGAACTGTGTGATAACTGTTGGTGTAGCGCCATGCAAATCCTCCTTCCCTCGGGATGACTTCAAAGCTGGCGTGACCTGGCCGCTTCCTTCACCTAAGAGGCAGACTGGGGCTGCTGCTTGGCCAGACGGCTTTCCTTGGGGGCCAGGGGTGTTGCAGCCACACAGGTGTGTGTGGGCGGGTGGAGACTGGAAGTGACAGTTGTGGCGGCGTTCTCCCTGTCGGAAGGGGAATCTGGTTTGGTGGTTGCTGTTTCCCTTTTCCCTTTCCAGGTTGCTGACGCCCGAGAAGTTGTGGCCGTGATGATGTCATTTCTCCTGGATGACGGTTTTGTGGAATCTTTCACTGCTGGAAAACAAGATAAGAAAGAACATGAATCAAGGTTCCGTTAAGCCCGTTTTTAGTTTCCTTCTTCTTCATGACAATGATGCCGAGTCATTTGATTTGACTTCCCCCATAACTGCTAGACAAGTCGCTGGGGGCACTGCACTGAGTTGTTCAGAAGTGCGGTTTTCAGTAAAGCAGACGACAAACTATCCTCTTCAACCTTGCCCTCCAGCTTCAGATTGACCATTCAAAACGTCTTCGTTCCAGCTATGTCGTCATGTCAGTGTGGAAAGGACAAACTGCTGCACGAAATGTTTGACAGGTGTGCAAAATGAACGGGGCGCTGTGTGCTCCGAGGTTTTTTCAAAGAACACACGCTCGCGGGAAAAAAGAGATTGCTACTTCGTACTGAGCGCTGATTGGCTGGAGGCTGCGAGCTGGCCGTTTCAACCCCACCCAAACACAACACCCTCTATCAGGGCTGCAGCTGATGCCTGAGGCAAAGGCTCACAGTGAGAGCAGATCCGTGAGACATCTGTTTCGGCCTGACCGGCCAGGCCTTACGGCTCAGGAGGCTTGTCTGTCGCTTGCTTCAGTGGAACCTGCTGGCGCCCATCCCTTGCCAGATCGCAGGGTGCATGCTGGGTTTGATACCAATAAGAAATCAAAATAATGACTACGATATCTAAACGATTTTAAATGCGTAATGTCTTCGCTGGGAATGATCAAGTGTGGAGAGTATAGTGGTGATTTAATGTAATGA
>CM054155.1:1185351-1205305 GCA_028751875.1 Rapana venosa | reverse complement strand
GACCGGGGAAAACAATATAACGTCTGATAACACTGACTCTCTAGATGCTTGACCAAGGCTTAGAGTCAAAGTTCAGGTCGCCAATGAGAGAGAGAGAGAGAGAGAGAGAGAGAGAGAGAGAGTGTATATGTGCGCCCGCGCTCGTGTTAATATAATCATGTGTGTGCGAGTGTACGTGCAGGAGTGATTGAATGAATGAATGAATGTGTGTGTGAGAGAGAGAGAGAGAGAGAGAGAGAGAGAGAGAGAGAGAGAGCAGTAGAAAAGCCAAGTGTGTTAGATCTAAACTTCAATTCTACACCCAGTTTTGCTCACCAAAAAACACAAAGCCGCACAAATTCGTACTGTTAGCCTTTCTCGTTGATTGGTTGACTGGTAAGTAAATTAATCGTAAAAGTCTCAGATTAAAAAAGTCAGTTTTAAAATACTGGGTACAGAAGACAGTAATAGCCCTACATGACCTCAAGCTCACTACAATAAATTAGTAGTCGATTCTCCTTTAGATCCAAGATTTGGCGGGGTCATGTTCCTCCAATAGGATCAAGCGTAGCAAACAAAGTACTCGTCCAAACAAAAGGAAGAGTCAGTAGATTCCCAGCAAAGTAAAACATAGTAACTCCAGGACAAAGTTTTCCATAAGCCTTTTGAGTGGTTTGATCCCGTGGTCATGACAAAGCTAAGTGCTTGCTCTTAGTCCTGATTCCTGCAGATAGCTTAAGTTCTACACTTGCAAAATATGCTTCGGAATTAAACAGAAAAAAAGACTTTCTTTAACAACTTTTGGAAGTGGAGTTACTGTGTTTTACTATGAAGGGGCACAAGTTGCCTCCTGGCTTGGTTAGATTGGGCCCGGGCCTTATGCTGGAGAGAATTATCTTGGCATGGCAACATGTCCCGACTTTTGATAGGTCCACAGGCTGGCCTATGACGTTACGATGACGCTACTGCAGCAAAACTCTCCGCTTCCAAGGGCTCTCGCGTTCATCTCTGGTAAGTCGGTTGTTTCGAATTTACAATGAAAGGATGCATTTTAGATGATCATCGGATACAAACTGTACAGATCATTTTGTAGTTTATCAGGAATTCCCAGCTATAGAAAAACTAAGGACTCTTTGATTTCAATTCCCTCGTATTGCCGCTCAAACATTAGATCGTCTGCATCAATAGACTCAGGCTGACGAGGCAAGTCCTTTGTTCTTCTTCTATTTCCGACCTTGTGGTCAATTCCTCGACTTGTAGTGCTCATAATTTGTGTCAACGTCGATAAAAGCAAATAATCTTTTTCTTAAAAAGGTGATTTTTTTATGCTGGTGACACGCTAGCTGAGTGAAGAGAACTGCAACTTTCCCCGATGGCGAGTCCAGCATCTTTCAAAAACCGTTCGTCACCAGCTTCTCTCCAGCCGTCGAGGGCAAGATGGATTCAATGAATAAGAAACAAACGATTTCTCCACAAATTGTGATGAAATTTATCGATTTACTCTTTAACATTAGGTGCTCTCTCACCGCGATATTCTTGGTGACGAAAAACTGTCACCTCAGAAAACAAGAACGAAATGCAAATGTTCATTTTAAAGGGTAGTATGTTCTATCATAATTATGGTCCTTTCAAAGCTAGGCGTAGGCCTATCTGGAGACACACAAATCGAACAAGTGTAGCAGATCTGGTGATGTCAAATCACTTCAACAAATAGATCTAAACCGGTTGTTCCTGACTTATATGCATCATTGCAGATGAAAAGCGGATTTAACACAAAAGAAAGACGTTCATTTTAAATGGGCCCAGGAGCCTTTAATTCACACAAGGAGGAGAGCAAAACTACTTGAGTACAGATACAATTCAACAGACACTATAGTGAAATGGTGGGGTGCGGGAGTGGCTTTTTTACATTCGAGTTGAAAAAGAATTGGAATCGGCACAACCAGAGAAGATTTTGCAAAGATTTTGCTTCAGCTGTGAGACGTGCAGCACAGGCCAAAATTATTAGAAAAAACCACCTCACCTCAAAGGCAATGAATTCTATTACAAACTGGTAAAAGAACTCGATATAAGAGAAAATGCTTACAAATAATAAATAATGCTTTAAACTGCTGGGGGGGGGGGGGGGGGGGGTAGTCAGTGCCTTTTAAAACCTAAAGGGGACATCCCTTCAAATGGACACCTGAAAAGAGACTTGGACTCTTGATCTCACATCAAGAGTGTGACTCTAAGCACTTCGCTCTCTCGCCCTCTATGGATTGGTGATAACCTTGATGAAATATTATGTCAGTGTTCTTCCATGCATATCTGCCATCATGGCCACGTTCCACCACGTGTATCTATCTATTCAGCACTGATTCTGTTTCACTGTGCTAAGGTTTCATCACGCCACTTGTGTTTCCCTACTTCTGTCTATTATTAACAATAATATTAGGTACAACAGTCATGGCTAGCTGCAGCCTGCCATCTCTATTCCATCTTGTCTACTCCATTGTAGTTGTGCGCGTGCACGTGCCTTGTATGTGCATGTACGTACTAAAACCCACAGGAGTGCATTCGTGTAAAACAAAATGTGAATGTGCATGTACGTTTAAATGCTTGTATTTGCGCTCTCTCTCTCTCTCTCTCTCTCTCTCTCTCTCCTCTCTCTCTCTCTCTCTCTCTCTCTCTCTCTCTCTCTCTCGTTGCCGCTTTTGTTGCCGCTTTTGTTTTGCTCTTGGTTTCTTTGCTATTTTATCGGTTGTTTCTGTGTTTTCTGTTTTGCTTTCTTTCTTACTTGTTGTTACTCTCTCTCTCTCTCTCTCTCTCTCTCTTCTCTCTCTCTCTCTCTCTCTCTCTCTCTCTCCTCTCTCTCTCTCTCTTCGGTGATTTTTGTGGGGACTTTTGTGTAGATATTTTTCCCGTATACTGTGTGAGTGTATTGCTATGGGCTTTATTTTATTTTATTATCATATATATCCTTAAGGGCGGGGACTGGATGTAAAAAAGCACATGGGTGCTTATTCATTATCCTCGAAATAAAAGAATTTGTCATTGTCATTGCCTCTCTCTCTGTCTTTTCTCGAGGTAAACGTGTTCTATTTCTTCCCCGCCCAAGAATTGACCTTTTCATGTTATCTTTGGTATGCTCAGGTGGTAAACTATGGAATGAAATCCCTGATAATCTCAAGCAAAAAAGTAGTCTGTCATGATTTAAGAAAAGTTACCACAGACATCTGTTCAAAACGTTTTGATTGCAATTATATTTTTGTCTGTGGAGTTTGATTTGTTGTATTCCTTATTATGCAAGTCATGTTGAATGGCATTTCAGTCTCTACTCCTCCTCGTCTCTCTCTCTCTCTCTCTCTCTCTCTCTCTCTCTCTCTCTCTCTCTCTCTCTCTCTCTCTCTCTCTCTTCTCTCTCTCTCTCTCTCCTGTTCGACTGCTCTCTCTGATTTGAATTTATTTATGTATATGTTTTATGTATGCATATGTAGGTGTATGTGTATATGTAAACATAAGTGTGCTATTTGTATGAAAAATTGATGGTGAGAGATGGTATGGGGAGATGAAGGGATTTGCTGAAGGTAGTTTGAAATGGATGTCAGTGTGCTTAGTCAGAATATCAGGTTTGTTCGTTTGTTTGTTATTTGTCTGTCTGTGTGTCTTTTTATTTAATTGAAATTTTTTATGCAATTATTTACATTTGAGATGTTTTGGGTTTTTTATTTTTTATCTTTGCGTATTTCTTTGGGAGAAAGGGAATGGGTGGGTGGGGTTGAGGGCATGGTGAAAAGAAGCTGTAAGCTTATCCATTTGCCCTCAATAACAATTTTCGTATTCTGTGTGTGTGTGTTCCATTTATTTTATTTATTTATTTATTTACTAGTTTATTTACACCACTTTAAGTCACGAGATTTCTCTGCGTGAAATTCGAGCTGCCCTCCCCGGGGCGAGCACGTCGCCACAAGAGCAGTGCCACCCTTTTTTTTTGGTCTGCAACTGTATTTGTTTCCCTATCAGAGTGGCTTTTTTCTAAGAATTTTGCCAGGGACAACTCTCTTGTTGCCGTGGGTTCTTTTACTTGCGCTGAATAATTTTGTGTAACACACGGGACCTCGGTTTATCGTCTCATCCGAAAGACTAGCGCCCAGACCACCACTCATGGTCTAATGGATGGGGGAAAAGTTTCGGACCCAAACGGGATTCGAACCACCGCTCACTTCCGACCCGGACTTTTCGCTTTCTAGACAGGCGCCTTACCTCTAGACCACCGATCCATTTTACGTCTGTTTACTTAGGGTGATATTAGAACTGTGTGTTTGTGCGTGCGCGCGTGTGTGTGTGTGATCGTGCAAATTTCGTTTTAATGGATATCTATATCTGTAAAGTGGTAAGGCGCCAGGACCTGATGATATCCCATCTGAATTGATAACAGCCCTGGATGAAGTGGGAATTAAGGCAGTCACAAAACTACTCAACAATATATATATATGACACAGGAGAGATTCCGACAGATATGAAGAAGTCCATCTACATTGCGATCCCTAAGAAACTGGGTACAGCTGAATGTGACCAACATCGTACAATCAGCCTGATGAGTCACCTCACCAAAGTTCTTTTACGAATACTCATGAAGAGAATGAGAAATAAAATACTCCCAGAAGTATCAGAAACGCAATTTGGATTCATGGCAGACAAAGGCACCAGAAATGCAATCTTCGCATTGAAAACTCTCATGGAAAGATCCATCGAGGTCCAGAAAGACCTGTACCTCTGCTTCATTGACTACTCAAAAGCGTTCGACAAAGTACGACACTCCGACTTGTTTGATATTCTGGCAGGGCTATACATCGACGGGAAAGATCTTCGAGTCCTCAGAAACATATATTGGGAACAGGAGGCAGCCATTAGAGTCGACAATGACATCAGTCAATATAGACCAATCTGCAGGGGTGTGAGGCAGGGCTGCGTGTTCTCGCTGATTTATTTAATGTATATAGTGAAATAATTCTACGAAATATTGAGAATCATGAGGGAATTAATGTAGGTGGCCACAACATCAACAACCTGAGATATGCAGATGACACAGTCCTTATCGCCGACTATGAAGAAAAACTGCAAAAGATTTTAACAACAGTAACAGACGAAAGCGAAAAGAAAGGATTACAGCTCAATGCAAAGAAGACAGAATGCATGGTGATCTCGAAAAAAGCTGTTATACCACAATGCAACATAGCCTGTAAAGGAGAGAGAATCAGACAAGTAAACACCTTTAAATACCTTGGTTGTACTATCACCCTGGACGGCAAGTGTGACAGAAATCAAGAAGAGAATCGGTCAATCTAAGGCAACTTTTAACAACATGAAATGCATTTTTACCAACAGTAAGATAAGCCTCAAGACAAAGATCCATGTTTTGAGAGCCTACGTATGGTCCATTCTTCTGTACGGATGTGAGTGCTGGACCCTAGCCAAGGACACAGAACAGCGACTAGAAGCAGTGGAATGTGGTTCATCCGGAGAATCATGAAAATCTCATGGACAAAAAGAAAAACTAATGCAGAAGTAATGGAAATGGCTGGGTACAAGAGATCCCTTCTCAACACCATCAGAGAAAGACAGCTCAAATTTTTCGGCCATATAATCAGGGCTGACGGACTAGAGAAACTGTTATGGAGTGGCAAAATCTGTGGAAACAAGAGCAGAGGAAGACAACGCACAAAATTCACAGACAGCTTAAACAAATTCGCAACGAATAAAGAGGGCACCAACAATGAGCTCATGAGAGGGACCGAGAACAGGGAAGAATGGAGAGCCATGATCGTCGATGTCTGCAGGACCAGACCGGACACTTGAAGAAGAAGAGATATCTGTAAGTTTGCGTGAATTTGATAACTTGTCGAGTACGTCTTTCTTTTAAAAAAAAATTCAAACAACAATGTCAAAGCACCAAGTTTTTACGCACGCACGCACGCGTGCACAGACACACACACACGCACGCGCACACACACGCACGCACACACACATACATTATTCCGTTATCCTCGAAATATAAGAGAAAAAATGCATAGAAACCTACACAAACACACTGACACACACACACACACACACACACACACACACACACACACACACACACACACACACTTACCTACTTACTTACTGAAGGCAAACAGCAAGCGGTTTACCCATGAAATGTTGTTCCGTGGAGTGCCAGCACTAATTCATCGGTTGAAGGTTGGACTGCTTGTTTTGTGGCATGACTGCATCTTTCACTGATACTGACAGATGACAGATGTTCTGAATCTCACAGCTGGGAAGGCTTGGGACCGTTCCTTTGAACACAACATACAGTAAAAGTCAGACAAAAATACAAATAAAGTCAAACAATACAATGCAATCCAGATTTGATTATGAATTAATTTTGTACTTGTTCTAGTAAAGCTGTATACTAAATAAGCACATATTTTCCAGTACCTTTACGTAGGTAATCATCCACACGATAAATATACAGAAGCTGCACAGGTTTTCTGTAATATTAACTGAAAATACATTTAACTAGAGTTTAGCAACAAAAGATTACCTAACCGCACAGCATACAATAATAATAATAATGTATGGAATTTATATAGCGCTAAATCTTGTAAAGCAACGATTCAAAGCGCTCAGATGATATTAATTTTTAAAAAATTTATTTATTATTTTATATCTAGGATAATGGAATAAGCACTCGGGTGCTTTTTTTTACATCCAGTCGCCGTGTGTATGCGGTTTTGTAAATTTTGTCATCTGTTCCCACAGGCACACAATGGCCTACTCTTTCGAAAAGCGGAACAGGATTTAACGTGTGCGCAAGATGTTCTGCATGCGTTCGCACACGGTGCCTCGGTTTATAGTCTCATCCGAAGGACTTTTATAGTACAATAGTATAGGACAATTATAGTATACATAATGAGCACAATGTGCAGGAGGTACTCCATAACCCGCTGTGTTCAGCTCCAGCCAGGTCAAAAGCTCTTTGAAATCTAAAAGGAAAAAATGAAGAAAAGCAGACAACACAATACCCGTAGTTTCAGCCATTTGAAGAGCACTTTAAAATGTAAAACAAAAAACGAACAAATAAAAAAGCAACATGGTAGTTTTAGCCATGGGAAGAGCACTTAGATTCTAAACAAAGCAAACAAACAAACAAAGGGGAAAAACCCAGACTCCACAATACAGCGTCTTTTATACAAATTCCAAGCCGGTAATGCATTATTCATGTGCGGGCTTGCTTGCTGGTGTGAGCAGTGTTGTATTCAACGCGCAGCATACAGGTAACAAGCTAAGGCCCGTCAGGCAGTAATGACGATGCCCCTTTTATCCTCTGCTGTCCCATTGACTGCTTTGTCAACATTTGATCGTCCTGTTTAACTTGGACACAACATCGTAGTCTGCTTTGATCGATTTCTGTGTCAGTCTAGCATGACAGTAATCTTTAGATTTTTTTAAATTGTATTATTCTACAGCTCATGTATAATTTCCTTTATTTCTTCACTTTCTCACTGTAGAGCTCAGAACGCCTGAGATGGAATTTGTGTGCATATAAATGGAAACTTTCAGTCTAGAGCAAACTTCATTCATAGCTGTACTTACTGAAGCTTTCTACTAACCTTCAGTGATAGTTACACTTTGTGCTGATTACTGTTAAAGTAGATTAAGCACACAGCTATACAACTTCATTCCTTTCTGTTAACTCTTGTTTTGATGGTGTCATTTGTGTGGTGTCTTTATTGTGGTTTGGGGGTAGTGTGTTAATTTCCCGCCTACACAAGAAAACTCCAATTCTAATGTCATGTAAAGATGTTCAGTTGATAGAAACTGTTTTGGAATTTGGGCATATCATTTTGGTATTAATCTCGTCAAAATATAGTTTTGCAATTAAAACACGTTCTTGATATTTCATCAGCCAGTCGAGATAGAAAACAGTCATCACATAACAATAGTTATTGGCTCATATTATTTTGTTGTCAGTTTTATTTATTCTCCGTTTTCAACCCTGTGCGCGCGTGAGAGGGTATGCACGCGTGTATGTTGGTGTGCATGGGGGGTAGGGGAGGGGTGTAAACGTTAGTGTTGCTAGCCATCCATGTGCAACAGTACCCTGTCACACAGCTACAGAACATCCACAGTGCATTGCATGCCCACACCCACCCATCCACACTTTCTCACACATCCCTGATGATACCCATAGGAATGTGAACCCCACCCCCACTATGAGTATTCATCTGCCTAATTTTGTTCATTACATTCATATTTTATGTGTACATGAACGTGTACCCATCTCCCACTTCCACCCTGCGCATTCATCTTGCTAAATCTTTTCATCACGCTCATAATTATATTATGTGTACATACCTTCAGGAAACAAAACACGGGTGCATACAAGCCTCGCCTGCATCCAGTTGTTGGCAAGGACGAGTGAACCTGCCCGGCACAGCCTGGCCTGGTCATTAGCCTGTAGTGAGCCGATGTAACTGCACTTGGCTGCTGGACCATCTTGATATACTGATTAGTGGAGTGATCAGTCTGAGCTATCAGTTATTGTGTCTGACGGAACTGGCCGTTTGATATTCCTAATGGGAATGTAGTGGTGGGCTTAGCTCTACGCAAAAACACCAACAATTTTAGATTTAATTAAACGTCCGCACATGATATGTGTAAAAAACAACCACCAGTAAAACACACACACACACACACCACACACACACAGTGGTCACTCCCCCAACCACCGCGCGCAGCTTCCACTCCACATGCCTTGAATGAAGTCAAATGCGATCATGACACAAGAAAGAAAATAATCAAAAAATTGCACAGTATATAGATCTAGAAGTTCGCTTAAGATCGAATTGGCAACCCATAACCCCCACTGATCTAAAAATAGCTTTCCAGCCTCACAGAGGCCTGTAGATCTAATCCCATGTCTCAAGTACCGGTACTGTCGTTGTCGCACGCGTGCATCCTACGTCCCTTTGCTCACGTCTTGGAAAAGAAGGTGCCAAAAGCTCACCAGAAGTTAACAACACAAGGAGAATCATTCTTCATTCCAATGCTCACCTCAGCTTCAGACGACACTCACCAGCCCGGTGTCTGATAGTGCGCCTTTCTGTTTGCGCATGCGCAGAATCAGTACGAGCCAAGAGAAAGTGTCGTTATTTGCACGTTTGTTCTGAGATATCTGAGAGTAATTATTTACTCGATAATAAAAACCCACTGAAGGTACAGTCATGCCAGTTATGATGAAAGAGGATTAAGTACTTCACCGGCAGGCGCTTACTTTTTTCATGCCAATAAGTTTTTGTTTTTGACATAGAGTAATTTTTTTTAATAAAAATGTTTATAATGCATCATATATATATATATCTATTTTTTTATACAGTTCATAAATTATATTCTGTGTCAGTTCTAGTCTACGGTCTATAATGTATTGTATGCTTACATTTGTGTGTGTGTGTGTGAAGTTTAGTTTGAAGTTATATTTGGGTGTCTGAACAAATATCAATTATATATTGTCTTCGTGATTTCGTAATAATAGCCTATATGCTTATCAACATATGTGCCTATCAGTGTTTTAATTGCCCTTCATGGGATGATATAAGTATTTTGAATTGAAAAATAATTTACTGACTGATAGACTGAGTTATCAGATAAGTAGATCTAATCAAAGTAAGATGGATTATCTATCTATCTGTCCCGTAGTCTGACGACCGTGGGGGCACCCTCAAAGACTCAGCAACCAGTTCCCTCCATTCCTCTCTCTGTTCTGCCTTTCTCAGGGTTTTGTTGAGTTCTAGGCCTGTCCATTCACTGATGTTATCCTCCCAGCTCTTCCTTGGTCTGCCTCTTCTTCTTCCTCCTTGGACAGTGCCTTGCAAAACTGTCTTTGTAATTCCTTGGGATCTTGTGACATGCCCATACCACTTAAGTTTACGCTTTTTCACGATCGTTAGAAGGTTCTCATAGGGTCCAATGGTTTGCTGGATTCTGTTATGCACGCTTTCGTTGCTTATGTGGTCTTTGTAGGAGATGCCAAGGAGTCTCCGAAAGCATCTCATCTCCACTGCCTGTACTCTTCTCTCCAAATCTGCAGTCAGGGTCCACGATTAAGGATCAGTAAATAAAAACAGTATGAATAAAGTAAATAAATGAATGTATTCGTTGATGATGGACTGATGGACTGATTCACTGGAAGTTGATCTCTCGTCTTGGGGCGCCCTCACTTGCCTTGCTTTAAGCCACGGGGGCTAGAAAGAGCACCAGGCTGAGAAAAGAAGCCCATGTTGAGCGCTTCCCCGAGCACGCGTCCAGTCAAAGGGGCTCCGACACGAAGCCTCACTTAGCCTCTGAGGGCAGGAAGGTGGCCATTGTCACAGTCAACACTGTTGGGGGGAACACAAAACGACAAAACAACCAACCCCAGGCCGGAGAATGTAGCTTCCTATGATAAAGATTAATTTGTCTGAAGATTTGAAACACCGATTCCCTTTGTGTATGTAAGTGTGTGTGTGTGTGTCAAGTCAAGTCAAGTCAAGTCAAAATTTTATTTCCAGATGGTACATTGAATAAGCAATGAATTTGCTTTTTTTCATCAAGCCATCTATCTAAGAACAAATTTGGTAATGACTATACTAAGACACTACATTATTGCATCATTTACCATTAAATTAAACCAGCAAAAAAAGAGGAAACAATCGATAAGGAAATACATTGAAAATACAAATTAATGTGTGTGTGAGTGTGTGTGTGCTTGGACAGGTACAAACAGCTTTATTTTACCAGGGGTGTAACCTTACTCCTGCTATTTCATGGAACCAGTTCATGACCATCGTCATTCTCATCACCATCTTTTTTGTTCCTTTTCTTCTCCACCTCTGATCCTCCCTCTCTTTGTGTTCCTCCGCCGTCATCCTCCTCTGGACCCTTCTCTGTCTCCTGCTCTTTCTCCTGTCTGGTTTGCCCCATCTTCTTTTGATTCTCCTGTTTTCTTGTCTTTCTTCCCGTTCGTTTTCTCTCTTCTTCTGTTTCCGGCTTTCTTCTGTATAGTTCAGAGAAGTGCTTAAAACACGTCGGAGTGAATCAGAACCCACAGCTTCCCTGTGATTTGGTATTTGTTGTTTTCATCAACAGATGAGCACTCCGCCCCATTTGTCCTGGTGGTCCGGATATCATGAGCACACCCATTTCTTTGGACCTTGCAGAAAATGAGCAACCCGTCCAAGCAGCCCAAAGCTCTGTCCTCCAGCTCCTGCCTCCCCCACAACAAGAAGACCTCCAAGCCCAAGTCCTCCCTCAGGTTCCCCAAGTTGTCTCTTGTCAGCCGAAGTCGCTCCAGGGATCTCTTCCTGCCTCCCAAAGACCTCTTCTCCGGCCCCAGCACCTTGGCAATGGATCAGAACAACCAGAACCAGAACCAGGCAATCTCGAACAACGAGAGCAACGACAGTATGTCGTTGGCGAGGCCCTCATCCCCCTTCCCACTCTTTGGCTCAGACCTGTCTTCCCTCTGCAGATGTCCATGAGAGGGGAGCAGCTCCACCCGGCCATATCTCCAGGACTGCTTCTCTTGTGGACCCACCATTATCAGCAGCAGATTCCGCGTCCCAAACCGCCTCTCACCTTTCATGGTCAGACTCCTCCAGCCAAACTGCAGCTGCCTGCAGCAGATTCCCAAACCCTGTGTCACTTTCCTGCCATAGAGCCCAGCAAAGACACAAAGACTCGTCCATCCACTCTAACCTCGCAGACAACAGTGGACAAAGAGAACATAACACACGTTGTTCCAGAAAATGTGCTCAGTCCTCCACCGAAAAATGTCTCAGACCCTCCAGAAAACCAAAATCTTGCATCGGGAACAGCTGGGAACGTACCACTCGCAAAGTCTCAGGATGTGACTTCAAAAAAATCTCAGAGCCGATCTTTACTAGAGAATGTAAAAGCTCTGAAAGAGAAAGTCCAAACCTCCGTGCTGAAAAGAGCTCAGGATCATATAAACAAAGAACAGCGGGTGAAAAACAAAAGTCCTCAACCCAAGAAGAACCCGACTCCCCAAAGATCCCATGCCCAGCCCAGCGCCAGACCAAAAGAAGAGGGCTCAGGGCCTCAACCTCTGCTGTCTCCTCTGGCAGATTCCAGGAAAGAACGAGTTCCCAGATTCATTTCTCACCCACAGCCTCACACCAAAGGGATGGATGGGAACCAAGACATGTCGGAGCCATCCCTTGCACCAAAGCAACAGGGGAGATCTCGAACTCGGCGCACACGCTTCCCTCGTCCCAGCCAAGAGGTCAGAGAAAAAGCCAGGACTCCAGACCTCAAGTTCCAAGTACTACCCACACCTGTACCACGCCAGATAGGCACAAAACGAGACTGTTCACCGAAGGTCGACGTACAGAAAAGAGAAAGAAAACTTGCAAGCGCAGGTCCACAGCACGAAGCCAGCAAGGCAAAAGGAGACAAGTCCCACGTGAGATCCATGCAGAAGTCCACGCTGCCACCCATCAGCAGAAGCAGGGATGCTCGAAGTCTCCCCAGTCTTCTCCCCACTCCGCCATTCTGCAGACAGAAACTGCCCTCACCACATCGCCCACCCTCTATCAGGGCCCAGCGTGGGGTGCAGAGCGTGCCTCCATCTCCCTTTGCAGCCCAAGGAAGACACGAAGGACCAGGGATAGGTGCATGGGAGGCCAGAGACAGCTCTGGTCCAACAAGCAGGACAGTGATGGAGGAAAGGAAGTAAGGAGTGAAGAAGTTTCTTCCACTTTGAGCGCTGCTCTGACCATGTTGTGCAAGCCATCACAAAGTGCACAAACCTTCTCTGGTCCTGACTCTGACCTGACGACTCGGCAGCCAGATGGTGCTTCTGTGTCCTCTGACCAGCATTGCAGTCCCGGGCCACTGAAGATTAAAGCAGAGATTGTGGATGAGGAATACCCGCATGGAGCCAGCGAGGGTAAGTTAGCACACTGATACCCAAAATTAATAAGCGAAGCGCATGATTTGCAGTATTTCAGTGTTTTCTTCTTTCAGGTTCAGATTCCAGTTGATTGTTGCTTACAGCCCAGCTGACTATGAAAGCTTTACAGTGGTCACACAAATCTAAGAATGGTCATTCTTTTTTAAAAAACAAAACAATAGTTTTTGGACTGTGGTAAGACAAGAACACACTCCTTCATACCCGGTTTGCTGCTGTTCTGGTGAAAACTTCATCTAGAACTGACAAGATGATACCCTCAGACGAGATATTAATATATATGTCACTCTGCTGGCTAAACACTTCGTGTGTAATTCATCAAAATAAACCTTGATTATGACCTTTTTGGAGTAGTTCAAGAATTATTTCAAAGGCTGTCTTCTTCGAGTATTTTTTTCTTTCTGTACTTTCACAGGTACAGCTTTCTGGCTGGAAACTTTCACTTCAATAAGTTGGAAACTATCATTCTGATCACCTTGATCTTTACTGAAAATGGACATTTGTACAAATTTATCATGAAGACATTTTAATGAGTAAGTATGATGCTGATTGTAATCATACTTAACTTCCTTAGCTACCATACTGTGTTTTGCTTCATGAACACTTGACTTACTCATTCTTCCATGAAACATTCTTTCTGATGCCAAGTTACATCATATATCCACACATTTATATGATTAAAAATGTAGGGATTCTAGGCTACAAGCTCAGTACTTTACATTCTGTTACAGTTATATCTCATTGATATATAGCTCTAATATTTGCAATGCTTGTTAATAAATGTATTTCTTGACGGCAAAACATGCCACAAATGCCTTTCTGAAAGAAAGAAATTGTCACAGTCATTGATACAATGCAAGGTCTCTATTTTATGCTAATAAGTGAAAGACTCTGTAACATGTTTCCTTACATTTTTTGCCAATGACTGAATTATTATATACAGTGTTTCCATACTTTTCGTTGAAAACAAAATCCTGTAAAATCAGTTTGAGGATATTATTGTGTTGTTTGATGCTGGAGCTAGGCCTGCTCAAAAACTCAAAATCTACAAGGGATTATTTCGTTCCCCTTTTTTCATCTCTTTCCTTTCCTCATCAGTTGTCTTTCCTTCATAACTTACCGTCTTTCTTAGTTTATTTTCTTCCTGTGGTCTCCATGTTTGTGTCACTTCATCTCACATGCAGCACCTCAGTTTCACTGTCTGTTGGTATTGTGCTGTGTTCCTTGCTGCCCTCCATCTGTCACCAGTGCATTCATGATGTTGGTTTTTTCCTCTGCACAGACACTCCTGACTCGGCAAAACCTGAGCCTGAAGAGAACAGGTTACGTGCAGACCAGGACAAACAGCTTACAGAAGGTGAGGGACCCAAACATGAGACAGAGGAGGATGATCAGCCCGCAGACACACCCAGACAGTGGAGCGTTCTATACGAAGCGTCTTTGTCACAGTCTTCTATCTCATGCAGCTCCGTGGGAACACTGTCAGACAAAGACACAAAGGAGGAATTGAAAAACTACTTGCTCGAAGATGTGAAATTACATACTGACAAAGTTACGAAAGAAGAGAATGAGGAAGACATAGAAAGATGTTTGTACAGAAATGTGAAAGAAGATGGTGACCCAGACATACAGAACAACGAGGGAAAGGACGAGAAAGAAAATGCCCGTAGAGACAGAATCCAGCACACCGACACTTCCTCATGCACTTGGTCTGGACTTGAAAGGGAAAGGCATTCTTGGGGGGGAGACCAGAAAGTATTCAAAACGGAACCTGTTGGGGAAGTCAAAAAAGAAGAGGATGGCTATGACTCCCTGACAGAAGTGACACCAACATTTCTGGAAAATGCTTTACAGACAGCACAGCCACTCCACCTGCCCAGTGGAGATGGTCTGAGGATTTCCAGAAACCAGCAGAGGAGAAAGCAGAAAACTCCCAGGCAGATCAGAAAGCTGTGTGTCTTGCAGACAGAGCCTGTTGCTAAGAATGAAAGCATTCAAACAGATGGGGATGGGGATGCAATTATAAAGGAGGGGGTTCTACTGACAGATGACCCTACTGTGCTGAAAAAGAAGTGTCACTGGCAATATCAGCCTGGCTGCAACTCCTGCGTGTCACGTGTCTGTCTGGAAATCCCGGCAGGTCAGAAAAGTCTCCCGTTTCCCCAGACAGACTGCAAGGAAGCGGAAAACAAAGGTCTGACATGGGACAGTGTGAAGGAAGCCAAAGCTTGGCCAGGCAGTGTCTCAGGATCTGATCATCTGCTGAATCATAAAAGTTTACAGATATTTGGAAACCATGCCCATGGGTGGGACACTAGCTCTTCTGTTTCACTGGCAGGAAACGTTGGCAGTAACCAAGGTGTGTCTGTAGTCTCCACAGCCAGCATTGATTCTAAAACAAGAGCAGACTTTAGAAGTCAGATGCTACAGTTAAAAATGGTGGACGTTCTTCCTGTACAGACCACTTCTACAAAGGGAGCAATGACAGAACATGGCCCGCCAAGTTTAGTCCAAACAGTCGGCCAGAGCTCTGCTGTCATGTCAGTACCAGCCACGCCGCTCTCCCTGGTCAGACTGCCCTACATCCCAGTACCAGTGCACTGTCCGCCTATCCCGGCAGTTTTCCCCAGTCTTCCCAAGCATCAGATGCACCCCACACTCCCCTTACCTTTTGCAACAGCTGTGGGGTTAACCACCAACCCCAAGACTGCCCAGCACCCCTCGTACATTCCTATCGTGCCCAAGATGCCTTCCATGCCTTCAGCTGTGCCCACCAAGCTTTCGGTGTCGGGGATTTCACAGACCATGAGTAACGTGGCCAAGGGAGAAGCGTTGTCAGGCCCACACCAGTCAGTGCACAACGCCTACACTGCCATCCCCAGCGCTGTGTCTGTGCTGAACGTGCAACAGCAACAAGCAGTAGAAACCAGTGGTGTGATGATGCCAGCAGCCCCCCAGCTTGGAGTGGTTCGCAGCCAAATGATTCCAGCTTGTGCTGGAAGCATTCCAGTTTTGATCTTTCTACCCAGCCTTAGTCAGAATGCTCCCGCCACTCAAGTGAGGACAGATTTAGTGACAAGGGCTGAAGGTTTGACAATGGCCGCCAAAGCAAAAACCAGCCCAGAACAACAGGGTCAAGAGAAAACGAAATCCGATCCTGTCTCAGGGAAAGAGATCTCACGTGTCTACGTCGATGGAACAAATTCTGATGATAAGAAACAGGACAATCATCAACATAAAATGTCTGCATCTACTGACAGAGACTCTTCAACAGCAGGAAGACGGACAGAAAGTAACAGAAGTCGATCCAGAGAGGTCGATTTCTCCACAGAAAGTACTTCTAAAACCACAGAGAATTCAGAAAGCTTGGCTGTGCGTGCACCTAGCTCTTCTTGTGGAAACACCCCCAGAACATCAGCAGAGACATCATCTCTTGAGAATGGAGCAGAGGCAGCCAGTACAGTCACCTTGGACCCTGGACACACCATCACAGGCATAGCTGAAGATGCCAGCACTTCCAGCTTTCCATTCCATTATGATGCTTGCAAGAGAGCAGAAGAAATCGTCTTCTCCATGCCTCCCCGCTTGCCCCCTCAGGTTGATGTCAAACACCCATCGAAAAAAATCACTGCAGTCACAAACAAAAAACTTCCTGACAAAAAAGAGAATTCCCAGACGTCCACCAAAAAATCAGCAGCAGAGACATTTAAGTCAGCCAGTACTTCCAAATCAGGCCGAAAGCGGATTGCTTCTACACGTTACCATTTTCACTCTGAGATAGAGTTTTCTGATGGCAGCAGCGAGAAAGACGACATCACTCCCATCACCTCAGATGATGAATGGACCCCCGAAAAAGACAGTGATGGACAGTCTACACAGTCCAGTGAGGAGGAAGACCCCCATACAAAGTTGCGGAAAAGAGACAGCTTTGTGGACTTTTTCCACCAGAAAGCAAAGAAACGATGGAGGAAAGTCAGACTGGACATGAATGTCGAGAAACAGAAAGCACAAGTAGCACCATGGTATAATCTTTCCATTGACTTATCCTCTCAACCACAACCACGGGAACAAACACCAAATACTGCACAACTTCAAACACCAGAATCCAAACAGATGGAAACGAAGCAACAAACCCCAGTGGAGCAAAATGTGGAGGAGAAAAGTGTGGAGTCAAAAAACGACCGGAAAGAAGAAAGTCATCAAGAAAAGTTAGAAGAGCCAAGCGCATTACCCAGCTGTACTCTATCTCCAATACCAGTGCTGAAAAAGCGACGCAAAACTCCCTACACCAAAGAAGAGCTGACCTGCCGGGTCTGCAGCAAAACCTTCATCAACATTTACCGCCTCAGGCGTCACGAGTTCTCCCACGGCAACGAGCGGCCCTACGTGTGCGACCAGTGCGGCAAGGCCTTCAAGCAGTCGGGGCATCGGAACGAGCACCGATTGACTCACAACGTGAACAAGCGGAGTTTTCTGTGTAACGAGTGTGGCGTGGTCATCTCCAGCCGCTCTTCCTTCAGGTGAGCTTCTAAGGTCGCTGAACAAGCCTGCAGCTGTGTAGGAAACGCCTGGCCTTTTACTCTAGTTTTCTCCCCATTTCTTTCCTTCAAAGATCATGCGGATGCTGATCATGTGTAATCATATTGTTACTGACGCTATGTCAAGTGTCAGTGCATTTTCTGTAGGCTGTCTTGCTTTTGCTATGTCAAAGGAAATGAGAAGAGGGAGATGGGCGGGGATGAGGATGGAGACTGTCCTGGAATTAACCATGAAGAATTGAGACTGTCATGTAGAAAGGTCCCAGTGAAAGAGGGAAGACGATAAACACATAATTTAAGCACCACCCTGTGCAGGGCATGCTCTCCAAACTGTTAGAATCCATGGCACAACCCTTCAAGCTGCTGGTTTGCTTACAGCCCAGCCCACTATGGACTATTGGAAAGGCAGGTTTACATCTATTTGATGCAGTAATACTAATTTCATAATGATGCGCCAGACATAGTTAATTTTACATTCCCCATGTTACAGTACCAAAGGTTCTAATGAAAAGACTACTGAAAAACACTGACTTCAATGTTTTGACCTGTGCGGTCTTCTTCAGGTATGGTAGTTATTCTCTGCCACTGTGTCCAGCCACTGACCAGTACAGCGGTCTTCTTCAGGTATGGTAGTTATTTTTCTGCCACTGTGTCCAGCCACTGACCAGTACAGCGGTCTTCTTCAGGTATGGTAGTTATTCTTTTTCTGCCACTGTGTCCAGCCACTGACCAGTACAGCGGTCTTCTTCAGGTATGGTAGTTATTCTCTGCCACTGTGTCCAGCCACTGACCAGTACAGCGGTCTTCTTCAGGTATGGTAGTTATTCTCTGCCACTGTGTCCAGCCACTGACCAGTACAGCGGTCTTCTTCAGGTATGTCACGTTGTCTTGTTCTTGTGGAGTGCTCCCTGGCTTAGACATTCTGCGGGTCACACTCTTGTCTCTCTCATCCCACCTGACCATCCCTGTAAGACGGTTGAGTACACGCTGCATGAAATTTGCCTGTATGGATGTTGTATCGTATAGGCAGCCATACTTTGGTTGTATGGGATTTTCAGGTGTACTGTGAATCTTTGTCTGGCACAAGTGTGCAGTGACTAACTGGTGTTTGGATAGTGTGTGGCCTTCTGCAGGTACCACCTGTTGTCTCACAAGCAGCTGCTGGCGGGCAACAGCATCAGCACTGCGAACTGTGAGGTCAGCACCAGGGAGAACCAGGACTCCACGTCTCCAGGATCTGGAAGCCAGGCACATCACAGCAGTCACCAGAAGGATCCACCCGAAGGGTCGTGTGGTTTACAAGGTATGGGCTAGAGTTTGGAGGTCGCAGTATTGGCGTTGTCTGTGGAGTGGCTATGTTGTGTTTGCCTTTTCCTGAGGGAGCTATCATCAATCTGTTTCGCTCTCTGCAAGTTTCTGTCTCTCTGAATTGTTTTGTTGTGTTTTTTGTCTGGTCTGGCTTATTTTATCCAGGCTTGTCTGGCTATATCAGTCTTTCTCTGGGTGTAGCTGCCTCAGAATCTCTGTCTGCCTCTCTCGTAATACAGCAGCTCGGCCACTCTGGGCTGTAAAGACACGACATTCTCTCGGTGGTGGTGGTGGTGGTGGTGACCAGCACGTGGTCATCAAAGTGTTCGGTGGTGATGATCATGACGTTGTCAACAGTTTGGTGGTGATGACTATGGTGTTGTCAACAGACAGTTTGGTGGTGATGACCATGATGTTGTCAACAGTTTGGTAATGGATCATTCAACAATAATGATAACAACAATAACCCCTCTAAACACTACAATGATGTTCTCAGCCAACTGCTTGATGAGCATGCACCTCCCACTGACCGTCTCCTGCCTGATAGGCCATGTGCACCATGGTACACCCATGACATCCTGGTCCCAAAGCGCGAACGCAGGCAACTAGAGCGGCAGTGGCGAAAAGCAAAAACGGAAATTAATAAGCAGCTCTTTCGAAAACAAGTAAACAAAGTCAAATCTTTAATTCTTTCAGAAAAAACAAAGTATTACTCTTCTCAAGTTCTTGATGCCACGTCAATGAAATCTCTCTTTTCTCTCACATCTACTTTTCTTGGATCTGTGAAGGCAAGCCCTCTGCCTTCCATCCACAACCACTCTGAACTTCCTTCTATATTCTCTGAAAAAGTCTACAACATTCGCTCTAAACTGGATCAGACTCCTTTCCAGCCTGTACTTCCTGATCCCCAATTCTCTGGCACTCCTCTCCTTTTCTTTCATCCGACAAGTGAGAAAGAAATCACGATAATTCTGAAAGAAATGACTATAAAATCATGCGATTTTGATCCCATACCTGCTTCTCTTTTCACACAGTGCCTACCACAACTTATACCCACTATCACGAAAATAGTGAACTCGTCTCTTGTTTCAGGAAATGTTCCATCAGCTCTCAAAATGCTATAGTCACACCTCTACTC
>CM054155.1:1169312-1184851 GCA_028751875.1 Rapana venosa | reverse complement strand
CAAACACACACACCAAAAACACACAAACACACAAACACACACACAACACAAAAAAACACACAAAGAACATCTTGCGCAAACGTTAAAACCGAGCGCTTTGGGTTTGTTTTTGCAAGAAAATACTGCTATATAAATTCCATTTTTTTTATTATTATTATTATTATTATTAAAAAACCCCTTCCGCTTTTCGGAAAAATAGGCCATTGTGTGCCGGTGGGAACGGATGACAAAATTTATAAAACTGCATACACAATGGGGCTGGGATGAAAAAGCACATGAGTGATTATTCCATTATCCTCGAAATAAAAGAATTAAATAAATAAACACACCCTAACAACCACACTACTGCAACCTATTGCGAAACCAAAACGCTAGGAGAAAACCCTCCACAAACCAAACCCACAACAGGAAAGCAGGCAATGAAGGCAGACAGGTACAAAGCCACAGCAGAAATCTTGGCTGAAATATTCAGGAGACAGGATCAAGCCAGCCAGCCAGCCAGCCAGCCAGCCAGCCAGCCCTTCAGCAGTGGAGACAGAGGACAAAGACCACACCGCCACCCCCCCTGACGCACAACCCCTGACTGCACCCACCCTCTGAACCTGCCTACACCCCTGCTGCACACACCCCCGACTGCACACCCCTGACTGCACACACCCCTGACTGCAAAACCCCTGACTGCACACACCCTGACGCACACACCCCGACTGCACACCCCTGACTGCACACACCCCGACTGCACACCCCTGACTGCACACACCCTGACTGCACACACCCTGACTGCACACCCCTGACTGCACAACCTGTGGGTGTTGAATGATGACAACCTGATGACAACCCCGGGGGAGGGAACACCCCTGATGTACACTCCCTTTACCGTGTGTTGGATGTGATGACAGCTGAGCTGTTTGTTACACTGTGCCGTGTGTTGATGTGATGACAGCTGAGCTGATGTTACACTGCTTGCCGTGTGTTGATGTGTAATGACGCATGTTCCCACTGCTTGCCGTGTGTTGATGTGATGACAGCTGACGCTGATGTTACACTGCTGTGCCGTGTGTTGATGTGATGACAGCTGACGCTGATGTTACACTGCTGTGCCGTGTGTTGAGGATGTGATGACAGCTGACGCTGATGTTACACTGCTCTGCCGTGTGTTGATGTGATGACAGCTGACGCTGGTGTTACACTGCTTGCCGTGTGTTGAGGATGTGATGACAGCTGACGCTGATGTTACACTGCTGTGCCGTGTGTTGATGTGATGACAGATGACGCTGGTGGCACACTGCATGTAGCACTGCACTGCACTGTGATCTGACCAACGACTTTTCGACTTAAACTGATAGAAAAAAGTGAACATCGGGAATAAGTGATTATTCTTCCTAAAAAAAATTGTTGGTCTTAAATTGGAGAAAAAATGTCAAATACAAGGAATCCATTTTCCAAGCTAGGTGGCAGTGTAGAGTTCATTCACAGGACTATAGACAGTCTAAGATTACTTCAGCCAGCATTCTGTGAACCATGCACTGTGCTCACGCTTTCTGTTTCATAAAAATGGAATAATTACGTAAAATGAAAAGCGTTAGTTTTCAAAACAGGATTTCAAACCAAATAAAACCTTTTGGGAGTATTTACTTGTTAGCATTCAAACCTGTAACATTTCTGAACTGCTGAACAAAAACAAGGTCATCCATTTTCACTGCATTTATTTTCTTTGGAAAGAGTGGCAACGATGACTCCTTCTACAAAGAGATCAAGATATGCACATCAGACCAGCCGCCATGCCGCAATGGTTAGAGCCTTGGGTTACGGACTGGGAGTCGTGAAGATATTTCGGACTGCGGCCAGAAGGGCCCCGCACTGCTCTTGAGTCTGACTGGCTCCTGCCCAGAGTGAGTGTGCTGTGGGATCATTGGCAAGACCAGGAGCACACAGTCCAGCTTCATCCACTTTAAGGATGCGAGTTTGAGAGTGTTGCTCAAATGACCTGACCAACACTGCGGGTGTCTGTATCTCTTGGTCCCAGCTGACGCCGGGTTATATTATGAAAGCAAGGGTAGACTACAGCCCTGTCACATGTCTCAAAGCATGCACTGCCGTCATCATCATCATCCTCGTCATCATCATCACTGATCATCATGCAATAAAAGAACAGAAATAGACATTTCTCTGATTCAGTGGCCCCAGGTGCTCTGGTCTCAAGGTGACCTCAGCTTCCACATACACTTCTGTGCCTGTGGTGAGTGTGTGTCAAAGCCTTTGGAGTTGGAGGTCCACAAAAGAAGGTCATGGGGGGGGGGGGGGGGTGGGTGGTCGCCACCGCAGGTGGGCATCTCACTCAGTCTAGCTCCGCGACTGATCTAGTGCTGTCTTCAGTAGAGGGCTTAGTGTTATCCTGCTAAGGTTAACACAACTGAACATCACCGAAGTGACTCAACAGCAGTGCAGGGCCCTTCTGGATGGTGGCCCCACAGCAGCCTGACAATGGTAAGCTCCCTGTGGACCTCTGACCCTGATTATGCGACAGACGACTCGGGGATGGCTGGGGCGGAGATGGAAACAGCGGCGTGGGAACAGCAGGACAGGAATAGTGCTGAGGATGAGCCCCCCCCCCCCCCCCCCCAAAAAAAAAAAATGCAAATCATAATTAACAACACTGTTAAACAGAAACTACTGCTGAATTAAGTGGATGATACATGTTTCTTTTCGGCTGCTGATTAGAAAATGGGCGGGGGAAAAAAAAAAAAAGAGAGTGAGAGAGAGAGAGGAGAGAGATGAGAGAGGAGAGAGAGAGAGAGGGGAGAGAGATGAGAGAGAGAAAAGGATACACAATCGCATTCTTTACGCGCTCAATCTGATCCTTATTTCATTAAATGTACGGAAGAAAAAAATAGAAAATAGAAATAATTGCACGGGAAATTCCCATGCCATCACACAAAACCACCCCCCAGGTATTACAACGTCAGAGTAACAAACCATACCGCCACCCACCCCACCACCACCCCACCACCCCTTGCTCCTCCTGAGAACAGACTGAGTGCATGTGGGGTAGCTATATCGAGGATGTCCGGTGGCGGAGAGTGGAGAGCGGGTGTATGTGTGGACTGTCACCTGTGTGCCTGAGAACTTACAGGTCAGGGCCAGTTTCACCTGGTTTCACCTGGTATCCAGCTGCTTCTTCCATGAAGAGGTGTTACTGAATCAGGATTTCCCCAACACACTATACTATGTTGTGCCGTCAGCGCCTGGGCTTTATCACAGTTCTTGATTAAACCATTGACGCTGGGGCAAACAGCAAAGTGAGAGGCTGTATGACCAGTGGCTTTCTTTCCCCACTCATGGAATTCCCCTTTACAGCTTAGTCTTTAGTGATCGACTATGACTCTCTGACTAGGAGGCTTGACTTGCACAGTTCTTATGTGCTGCACCCCTGGGGGCTAGTTGGCCTTTGGAGAACATCTCCAACGCTGACTGTCCTTATGCCCTCTTGGCCGAGAGAGTGGGGATGTACTGTGGGCAAGGCATCTCCACTATAATCAAATTTCTGCCCAATTTTCGAAACAGCAGCTGCCTCCTCTGCTGTTTTGGAGGTCATCGTCGGACACGACGGACAAACATATAAATACTGTTTCCTCACCAACCGTTCTAAGTGGCGCCTAGACTAGTCCCCATCATTGTGCTGTACCGCATCTCCCAGTAAATCAGTGTCTGAACAAACACTTAACCCAAGCGTAACGTGGACATGCTGGCGAAGCCTCGGGTGCATGCTAAGAATGCTTGTAATTTCCGCATTTGACCAAACGCTGATACGAGTCACAGAATCTTTAACGGGCGTATTTCTTCTGCTACAGGTGTGCATGCCAGAGGAGACAAAGGCACTGGCGGTTCTGCGCGTAACTAGGCCCTGGAGAAGGTAGAGATGGCTTGCTGGCCCACCCCGGCGGCGGGAGGGAGGGCGTGTTGGACTCCTGTGGAGCTGGCTGCACAGGCAGTGCGGCAATGCCAGTGCAGGAAACCAACACAGGCCCTGTATCCGCCTTCCAAACACGCTCTCCTACTCTTGTATTTATTTTTATAAGGATAAGCATGTGTGCTTTTAAAAACATCCAGTCCGGTGTGATGCCGGTTGAAAATAGCATCCGTTTCCCACGGCAAAAAAATGCCTACTCTACGCGAACGGGTTTTAAGTGTGTCAAGATTTTTGGTGCTTACACAGCCCGGTTATAGTCTTGAAGATTTTGGGAGGATGGTTGGCAAATTTTTACTCCAGAGGAAACCTTTGAACGGGGATTTTCGTTTCCGGGGTTCAGGATGTTTTTGGGGATTTTGGGCGGTTGGACACGGTAACCGGAAATCCCGAAGAGTTCCGGGGGGGGTAAAGATTTTTGGTTATTTATTTGTGGTTTGGTTTTTTTATTTTGGGGTAGTTGGTTTAAATGTGTTATGTTTTTGTGGTGTTTTGTGTTGTGTAGGTGAAGTGTGTTGTGTATTGGTTTTTTGTTTATGTTGTTGTATGTGTGGTATTTTTGGGAGTTGGGTGGGCCCTTGGGAAAATTTTGTGGGTGTTTTTTGTTAGGCATGGTACAATCGTGTCAGATTAAATGGTGACTTTTAATTACAAAGGGGGAAAGTCTGACTTCAGCGCTAGTTCAACACCGCCATTAACTTAAATGTGAACTTTGCACTCCCATTTTTACTTGCAAAACTACCCCATCCCCCCACAAACTCACACTCCCCTTCCTTTAATGTTTTGTTAAAATCCAAAGGTGATCTTTGCTTTGCGCTGCTCAAACCCCATGGTTTCCAAAACTTAGGCTTGCTCTCCCTGTCTTATCCTGGTTTGTGAAAATATTCGTTCTTCAGGTTTTTTGTTTTTTAATGCGTTGGTTGGTATTTTACCTTTGATTCACGTTAGTGCATGTGATGATTCGGTTAATGTGACATTAATTACTAGTTATGTTAAATTAGTTATGTTATACAAGTTATGGTATTTCAATAATGTTGTGATTTTTATTGCCCTCTGAGTTTTAAAAAAACAAAACTTCTTCCTCAGCACACACACACATTTACATGCGCGCTCTTGTCTCTCTTCTGTCTGGTCTCTTCCTTTTCTATGTACGCACTTGACTTGCACATACTTATTCATACACTACTTCCCTCCTTTTTGCCTTCCTCATGATCCTTTCCTATGTTTAAAATTATCATTTAAAGTGGAAAGGACGTTAAACAAAGAACAACAACAAAAACAAAAACGCAACAACACCTAACTGAGTGTCAAAGCTGTAAACCAAAAAACGCTAATGAAGAAACCCAAAATTTTAAAGCGCCCTTTTTTCGCCCTGCATCTCTCTCTCCACTGTGTGCGCGCGAAAAGCCTTTAACCGATTGGGAAACGTGTCCTGAACCCTCCGGCTGGCAAGTGACATAGACGCTTGGTAGGACACCCCTCAGGCAATATTGTCTCTCTTCTCTTTTCTCTCTGCCCATACGTGACATAAAACAGTGTTGAACGTGACAGTATGCGTCAATATCTGGATCCACAATTTGTCTCAGACATTTGTGTGGGCAAGTAGGATTTCTTGTCTCGTACAGGGTCTTCCCAACGCGCGGTGTTTGTGTTGTGTTGTTTGTGGCTGATGACAACAGCGCTGATGGCGGAGGGGCGCCGGGGGCTGAGGGCTTCTTGCGTTCTCCCGGTTCTTTACCACATGGTTTTTGTCTGAATAAACACCGCGGAAAACAATCCCTTGTATTGTTTTAGTATTTTCTTTTTTATGGTTTGGGATAATATGTGTTTTATCTTTGTTCATTCCCCTTTTTGGTAGAGCAATAATTACTAACCCCAGTACGTTTGCTGTTGTTGGTTGTGTTGTGTTGTACTGATTGTAGTATGTGTGGGTACTGAATGCCATTTTATCCAAAAGATTTCTCTGCGTGAAATTTGAGCTGCTTACCCGGGGCAGCGAGTCGCCACAAAGGAGCGCCATTATTTTGCATGTTCCTGCCTGCAGTTGTTGTTTCCTACGACAGCGAAAATTTCTTGTTTTCCCTTCAGAATTTTTGGGAAAGGGGAAAAAACTCTTGTTCAAGTGGCTTTTTTTTTTGGGTGTGTAAAAGTGCTTACTACGGGGATCGTCTACCCTTTATCTGAAAGACTGGGACCTAAAACCCCCACTCAAGCTGTGAAAAGGGGAAGGGTTTGGGACGAAATTCTTGCTTTCAAAGGGTGCGTTACCTCAAGGGCCCAAACCCCTTTATTCTTTCAGCTGTCATATAAATATAGCGGTTTTTTTTAATCATGCAAGGGTGGCGCTTGAAACCCGGCGCGAGGGTTGTGTGAAAAGCATCAAGTCAGGGCTTGTCATTAAGGAGGTCCAGAAAAATTTAAAGCCCCGTCCTACAGCAGGCCCCACTGCAGGGGACAGACGAGGACGACGAGAGGACAGACAGACGACAGAAGAAGACGGAAAACAGAGAGCAGACAAAAGCGACGACAGGACAGACGAGAGACAGAAGAAGACAGACAGAGACAGACAGAGAGACAGAAAAAGACAGAAGGAGAAGACAGAGAGGGCAGACAGAGAGAGAGACAGAAAGAGAGACAGACAGACAGACAGACTGACAGACAGACAGAGAGACAGACAGACAGAGAGACAGACAGACAGACAGAGAGACAGACATACAGAGAGACAGACAGAGAGACAGACAGAGAGACAGAGAGAAAGACAGACAGAGAGAACAGAAACCAGACATACAGAGAGACAGACATACAGAGAGACAGACAGAGAGACAGACAGACAGAGAGAGACAGACAGATCAGATAGACAGACAGATAGAGAGACAGAGAGAAGACAGACAGAGAGAGAGAGAGACAGACAGAGAGACAGACAGACAGAAGAGAGAGACAGACAGACAGACAGAGACGACAGACAGAAGAGATACAGACAGAGAGACAGACAGACAGAGATGAGGACAGACAGGAGACAGAAGACAGACATGGAGCAGACAGACAGAGAGACAGACAGAGAGACGAGACAGACAGAGAGACAGACAGAGAGACAGACAGACAGACAGACAGAGGAGGGGCAGGCAGACAGTCAGCAAGCCGTGGACAGCGCCTCTGTCCTGTCCTGACCCCCAGGGCAGCGGCAGAGGAAATATAAACAAGGATGTCTACAGAGGGTACTGTCCATAGCACTCGACAGTCAAGACACCATGTGGATAAAGAATCACATCTGGGAATGGGAGTGGCGGTGGCCTCGTGGTCGGAGCACTGAGCTCGCATCTGACACCGCGGGGTCGAGCCCCTGCCGAGAGGCCAACGCGAGGGGATTGATTCCCTCCTGAAGGTAAGATCCCTTACAAAACTCCCTCCCCAAAAGTCTTTGGGATGAAACCATAAACCGACGTCATGGCTGCACACGGGGACTGGATGTAAAAAAGCACATAAGAGCTTATTCCATTATCCTCGATATAAAAGGAAAGGGCTGCAAATGCAGAAGCTGACCATTGGTGAACCTTGCAGCTGTGTGCCCGGAGCATCACTCTCTTGTTTTAATCTGGGAAACAGAGCTGCAGTAGTGTGATGCTCCACACCACCCACCTTCCAAGACAACAGATCATCATACATTACCCCTCTCTTGCGATCTCTCCACTGGCTGCCTGTGCCACAAAGAATAAACTATAAGATCAGTACCCTCTGTTACAAATGTCTCCACAAAACAGCACCCTCCTACCTCTGTGAATGTCTCCACCTGTACACCCCTTCTCGTTCCCTTCGCTCTGCTGCAGATTCCTTGTGCTTACAAATACCTAGATTCAACCAGTCCACTGTTGGCCGTCGCTCTTTCTCTGTTTCTGGTCCATCGATTTGGAATGGCCTCCCTATCTCTCTTCGCCAAAGACCTTCTTGTGACACTTTTAAATCTGGCCTCAAGACATATTTGTTTCAAACCTAAGAATTTCCTCTCCTGTTTCATTTCATAGCTATCCCTGCTTTTCAACAGCCAAGATTCCATCACCTTGCCAAGTGTATAACTCTGTGTGTGTGTGTGTGTTGTGTGTGTGTGTGGTGTGTGTGTGTGTGTGTGTGCATTTGGACTTGTTAGAACTATTACTTGCTATTGGTTGCATGACTGTGTAAGAATGAGTTGAGTGCAAGCGCTTTGATTTGTCTGTGCAAGATACAGCGCTATATAAGTTCCATTTATTATTATTATTATTATTATACTTAGCCTCGATGTAAAAGACACTGGTTGCCATAGTACACCGTGTCCCAACACGCTCTCCCTCTCTCCTCCCCATCCAACTCCCCCTCCACCTCTTTCGTCTATGTAAAAAAAACACTGTTTGCATCAACGCTGGTTGTCCCAACAGCTTTCCCTCTCTTTCCCACTCCTTCCCTTTCTTCGCCCATGAAAACACTAGAATCTCGAAAGAGTGAGAGAGAGAGAGAGAGAGAGAGAGAGAGAGAGAGAGAGAGAGAGAGAGAGAGAGAGAGAGAGAGAGAGAGAGAGAGTGTGTGTGTGTGTGTGTGTGTGTGTGTTGAAGATGGGGATAGCTGATATGTTGGGAGATGGGGATAGCTGATGTGTTGGGAGATGGGGAATAGCTGATGTGTTGGGAGATGGGGATAGGCTGTTGTGTTGGGAGATGGAGATAAGCTGATGTGTTGGGAGATGGGGATAGCTGATGGGGTGTGTTGGGAGATGGGGATAGCTGATGTGTTGGGAGATGGGGATAGCTGATGGGTGTGTGGGAGGTGGGGATAGCTGATATGTTGGGAGATGGGGATAGCTGATGGGGTGTGTTGGGAGATGGGGATAGCTGATGGGGTGTGTTGGGAGATGGGGATAGCTGATGGGTGTGTGTTGGGAGATGGGGATAGCTGATGGGGTGTGTGGGAGATGGGGATAGCTGATGGGGTGTGTTGGGAGATGGGGATAGCTGATGATGTGTTGGGAGATGGGGATAGCTGATGTGTTGGGAGATGGGGATAGCTGATATGTTGGAAGGTGGGGGATAGCTGATATGTTGGGAGATGGGATAGCTGATGTGTTGGGAGATGGGGATAGCTGATGTGTTGGGAGATGGGGATAGCTGATGTGTTGGGAGATGGGATAGCTGATGTGTTGGGAGATGGGGATAGCTGATATGTTGGAAGGTGGGGATAGCTGATATGTTGGGAGATGGGGATAGCTGATATGTTGGAGGTGGGGATAGCTGATATGTTGGGAGATGGGGATAGCTGATATGTTGGGAGATGGGGATAGCTGATGTGTTGGGAGATGGGGATAGCTGATGTGTTGGGATGATGGGGTGTGTTGGGAGGTGGGGGATAGCTGATGGGGTGTGTTGGGAGATGGGGATAGCTGATGTGGGTTGATGTTGGGAGATGGGGATAGCTGACGTGTTGGGAGATGGGATAGCTGATATGTTGGAAGGTGGGGATAGCTGATATGTTGGGAGATGGGGATAGCTGATGTGTTGGGAGATGGGGATAGCTGATGTGTTGGGAGATGGGGATAGCTGATGTGTTGGGAGATGGGGATAGCTGATGTGTTGGGAGATGGGGATAGCTGATGGGGTGTGTTGGGAAGTGGGGATAGGTGACGTGTTGGGAGATGGGGATAGCTGATGTGTTGGGAGATGGGGATAGCTGATGTGTTGGGAGATGGGGATAGCTGATGTGTTGGGAGATGGGGATAGGTGATGGGGTGTGTTGGGAGATGGGGATAGCTGATGGCTTGGGGTCAGTCTGTTTGTATGGCTAGGCTTCTTCTTCAGCAAGTTACCTGAGCACTTCCAATCAGAGCTGAGCAATGAAGCATTGCATCAAAGATCAAACCTGCGCTAGGCGTTGTAACACAGACAGCAGAACATGACTGTGAGACAGACAGCATTACTGTGAGACAGACAGCATTACTGTGAGACAGACAGCATTACTGTGAGACAGACAGCATTACTGTGAGACAGACAGCATTACTGTAAGACAGACAGCATAGCTGTAAGACAGACAGCATTACTGTAAGACAGACAGCATTACTGTAAGACAGACAGCATAGCTGTAAGACAGACAGCATTACTGTAAGACAGACAGCATAACTGTGAGACAGACAGCATTACTGTGAGACAGACAGCATTACTGTGAGACAGACAGCATTACTGTGAGACAGACAGCATTACTGTAAGACAGACAGCATTACTGTGAGACAGACAGCATTACTGTGAGAAGACAGCAAAGCTGTAACACAGACAGCAGAACATTACTGTAAGACAGACAGCATTACTGTAAGACAGACAGCAGAACATGACTGTGAGACAGACAGACAGCATTACTGTGAGACAGACAGCATTACTGTAAGACAGACAGCATTACTGTAAGACAGACAGCAGAACATGACTGTGAGACAGACAGCATTACTGTGAGACAGACAGCAAAGCTGTAAGACAGACAGCATTACTGTGAGACAGACAGCATTACTGTGAGACAGACAGCAAAGCTGTAGACAGACAGCATTACTGTGAGACAGACAGCAAAGCTGTAAGACAGACAGCATTACTGTGAGACAGACAGCATTACTGTAAGACAGACAGCATTACTGTGAGACAGACAGCATTACTGTAAGACAGACAGCATTTACTGTGAGACAGACAGCAAAGCTGTAAGACAGACAGCATAGCTGTAAGACAGACAGCAAAGCATCATTGTGAGACAGATAACAGATCATCACTGTTCGTTCCTTTTCCATGTTCTTGATTTGTTGAGTGTACAAGATCGGTACCCTCTGTTTCAACCGTCTCCACAACTCTGCCCTCACCCTCTGTAACCGTCACCCCTGTACCTCCACCCTGTACCCTCCACCCCGCTCCCTTCCTTCCGCTGCCGACACTCTGCGCTTTACTGATGATTCTTCATTTTTCAAGGGTAACACAATGAGCATACGCATACCTTTTTCCATCCGGCCCTCGCCCTGTTATGGACTATCAACAAAACAAGGGAAAAACCTACTACAACAACAACATGATTGGAAAAGTGTATATGTAACAATACATAATCCCTGGCTGACCTGAACGTTAATATCTAGAGATACATAGATTTATCTTTTAAAGAAAGAGATACACGTTAATAAACATGTAATTCTCAAATGAATTGAACAAGAAACTAATACACTAATAATAATTAAGTAATATGGATAAATTAAAATAGAGGGAGGACAGCAAGAAGCAAGAGAGAGAGAGAGAGAGAGATGAGAGAGAGAGAGAGAGAGGAGAGAGAGAGAGGAGGAGAGAGATGAGAGAGAGAGAGAGAGAGAGAGAGAGATTTTATTTTTTTATTTTTTTTCTCTATTATATCGAGGATAATGGAAGCGCTTATGTGCTTTTTACATCTAGTCCCCGTGTGTATGCAGTTTTGTAAATTCTGTCAACTGTTCCCACCGGCACACAATGGCCTACTCTTACGAAAAGCGGAACACGGTTTTAACGTGTGCGTTCGGACACGGGGCCTCGGTTTATAGTCTCATCCGAAGGACTTTTGGGGAGAGTGGAGTCGGCACTGATGTTAACTCCAGAGAGGGAGAGAGAGAGAGGAGAGAGAGAGAGAGATGAGAGGGAGAGGAGAGAGAGAGGAGAGAGAAGAGGAGAGAGAGAGAGAGAGAGAGAGAGAAATTTTTTTGGGACAATATTTTATTGTACTAAGCTGTTAAAGCCCATTTACAAGGGGACAGTGGGAAGGGGACTGGGCACAAAACACATATTTTCAGAAATACAGATGTATAATTTCTATAGCCCAAATGGTCGACATGGCATGAATTCCACGACATGGTGAAGTGATTTACATTAAGTTTCAGATGAATTGGTGCCTAAGACTTTCGCCCATTGCAAATGGGGAAAGGGGAGAGGGTCACAACAACCATAAGCATTATATAAACACCACGTCTGTGACAGAGCTTCCGTGTCCCTACGTTCCGTCTGCTCTTTCAAACGCGTGAAAAACCTAACTCCAATATGCGTAACCGTCCTCTTTTGCTCTCTCCTCTCTCTCTCTCTCTCCTCTCTCTCCTCTCTCTCTCTCTCTCTCTCTCTCAACACATAATTATGCACACACATATGCACACACACACACGAAAACATACACGCACACACACACACGCACGCTCGCACAAACGCACGCACGCACACACACATACACGCGCTCGCGCACGCACAAGAGGGTGCGCACGCACGCAAGCACGCACACCACACACACACACACACACGCGCGCGCGCTTTCACATTCAACTCTGAGTGTGAATAGTGTAGTTAAATACATTGAAAACTTAGAGATTCATACAAATGCTGTAAAAGAAAGAAACTCAAGGCATTATTTTTCAGGATAAGATTAAATGCATTCATGACAAAATTCAGCAAGGATGTTAAATGCTTATGTGGTGAATATATTTAAATACCATTATCATACTTGAATGTGAGAAGTTAAAACCTCATCTCCCTGCCTTTTCTGAGAATTCCATTGAAGAAATTTTGAACAATGTAACAATTGACATTGCTAAGGGTTTATTGTTAAGTCCTATAGGGCATTTATTGTAGTTCTTGGAATTCCACTTTACAGCTTAGTCTTTAGTGATCGACTATGACTCTCTGACTAGGAGGCTTGACTCACACAGTCCTTATGTGCTGCAGCCCTGGGGGCTGGTTGGCCTTTGGAGAACATCTCCAACGCTGACTGTCCTTATGCCCACTTGGCCGAGAGAGTGGGGATGTACTGTGGGGAAGGCATCTCCACTATAATCAAATTTCTGCCCAGTTTCCAAAACAGCAGCTGCCTCCTCTGCTGTTTTGGAGGTCATCGTCGGACACGACGGACAAACATACATGTAGTTATTTTTGAATTTCATTGTTTTTATTTTTAAATTATGTTCTTGATTTGTTCATGTTAAGAATACTATTTCCTTTGTTATTACTATTTTTTACACACACAAGTGCGCATGCATGCAGGGACGCTCACACACACACACATAGTAGATCTCTCTCTCTCACATATGCGCTTTGATTTGTCTTTGCAAGATATAGCGCTATATAAGTTCCATTCCATTTATTATTATATTCAGTCTCCTACTTTAGGATCATCTGGTATCACTTTAAGTGGAAAGACGTTAAAATTGAAGACTTACTTACACACAATCACTTCTAACCCAGAAAAAATCTGATCGCATCCATCATAACATGTAAAACATCCAGTCCGGCATTAATTGTCTTTGATTCTTTCACGATCGGCAGGCGTCCACAGCTGCAGCTTGGAATAAATGTCTTTTTTCCTCCCGAATCATCTGCCTGATGTTCTTTTTTGCAAACCAAGAGTAATCCGCAGGGTTGTAAGTGTCATTTGTCCAGGAAAACTGAAAAATCATATCTTCACTTTCACAAATGATAGTGTCAGGTACGTCATCAGAGGTACACACATGAAGAAAGTCGTTGTTTCTAGAAATGTCCCTGAGATTTCTCTGCGGGGATCTGTTTCTCAGCCCCCCCACATAGTTCTTTATAGTATCTCCACTGTAGCCTGCATCCCGAATCTGATCTAAATATTCGTGACAGTCCTCCCCCTCCATCCTAATGTCAGGTACAGGCACTTCAACCCGGTCAATTCCACCTTGTTTTTCAGCCACTGTGTCAGCTTCCAACACCTGACGCACGGCGATAATCATGTGCGGGTGTGAAGGCATGTGGTTTGGAGAGGCTGGGTGTTAGTGTGTGAGTCAGACTGGGTGGTGGGTGTGTTGGCATAAACAAACTTGGCAAATTTTCAGATGCCAACGATGCACTTGCCTTGTCTTCTTGCCTTTCCTCTGCCTGCCTCTTCTCCTCTGCCAGCCTCTTCTCCTCTGCCAGCCTCTTCTCCTCTGTCTGTCTCTTCTCCTCTGCCTGTCTCCTCTCCTCTGCCTGTCTCCTCTCCTCTGTCTGTCTCTCTGCCTGTCTCCTCTCCTCTGCCAGCCTCTTCTCCTCTGTCTGTCTCTTCTCCTCTGCCTGTCTCCTCTCCTCTGCCTGTCTCCTCTCCTCTGCCTGTCTCCTCTCCTCTGTCTGTCTCCTCTCCTCTGCCTGTCTCTTCTCCTCTGCCTGTCTCCTCTCCTCTGTCCTTCGTCGGTCCCTGTTGGTCTGACTGGGCGGCTTTCTGCGGAAGTACACAGGGGTTTGTTGACCCGCCATGTTACCATCACTTGAGCCAGCTTCAGTCACAACACAACTGTCGTTTGCTCGCCTTCTCCACAGATCTTCCATGAGGTGATGCAGTGTTGTTGCAGCAGGGCACCTAGCGTCACTTCCAGCGTTGTTGGTAACCCGACAACTGGCATGGTGCTGGTTTATTTAGTAATTTAAACACAAAATTCATGAAGCAAAATTTGGCCCTGCCTATATCCAAGCGAGAGAGAGAGAGAGAGAAAGAGAGAGAGAGAGAGAGAGAGAGAGAGAGAGAGAGAGAGAGAGAGAGAGCATTTTCAGGTTACCTCAACATCAAAGTAAACCAGATATCAAATTCTGACATAGCACCCTCACAAAAACCTTTTTTTTAAAGATACTATCAATAAACATATCAAGCACAATAAACTACATGAACCGAACATTTATATAAAATAATACATTTCATATATAAGAGGAATACCGAAAGGAGAGAGAGATAGAGATAGAGAGAGAGAGAGAGAGAGAGAGATGAGAGGAGAGAGAGACGTCGAATATTTTAATGAGGGTAAATGGATAAGCCAGAGGCTTCTTTACACCAGGCCCTCAGAAAGAGAGGGAGAGAGAGAGAGAGAGAGAGAGGAGAGAGAGGGGAGAGAGAGAGAGAGAGAGAGAGAGAGGAGAGAGAGAGGAGAGAGAGAGAGAGAGAGAACATCTCCAGGTTTTATGATCATCTAGATAAATTTTTAAAAAAACATATGGAGACTTCGAGAGGAGGTTGGCGCCACCAAGGAATATCCTAAGCCCACAGAAAAGACATGAGAGACAAATACAAAGCCAATATGATACTGGATCGGTCAAGGCCCGGGTTACCAACGGCCGCGCTTTCCATTGATCAACACCAGGGTGGAAGTGACAAGTCAGCTACTGGAGTTAAAACACTACTTAAGCTCCCTAGAGAACAGATCACCATTGGAACATGAAACGTCCGTACACTCTACCAGTGCGGAAAAATCAAAGAACTAGAGTATGAGCTTAGCCGCTATAAATGGGACATTATTGGACTAGGAGAAGTGAGATGGACAGGATTTGGTGAGACAATGACTGAAGAAGGCAACAAGATCTGGTACAGTGGTCAAGAGAAACATCACCAACATGGAGTGGCATTTATTGACAGAAAGGAAGTAGTGGGGTGCATTATCAGCTGTACACCGGCTTCCAGCAGGATTATCAGCATCCGAGTGTCGGCCAAGCCCAAGAACATCACCATCATACAAATCTATGCACCATCATCTGACCATGCAGATGACGAAGTAGAAGAATTTTACGAAGAACTTGAAGAGACCATATGAAATCCCCAAAAA